>VZUI01093780.1:0-34212 GCA_013401135.1 Cettia cetti
GGGATGCAGAGATCCACCCACAGCCCATGGGGGAGGTACCCATGCAGGAGCAGGGGATGCCTGGAGGAGGCTGTGATCCAGTGGGAGACCCAGTGGAGAGAGGGGACCCTGCTTCCAGGCTGGAGCAGCCTGTCCTTGGAGGACTGCACCCTGTGGGAAGAGACACAGCTGCAGCAGTTTTGGGAGGACTGTGTGCCCACGGGAGGGGCTCACGTTGCAGCAGGTGCAGTTTGGCTGCTGCCTGTGAGATTGGACCCATGCCAGAGAAGTTCCTGGAGAGCTGTCTCCTGTTGGAGGGACCCCATGGTCTCACAGAGGAAGGACTCCTCTCCCAGAGCAGCAGAAGAAAATGTCAGTGATGAACTGACCAAAACCCCCACACCCTGTCTCCCTGTGAGGTCAGTGGGAAGGAGGAAGGGGCTGGGGGGAAGAAGGTGTTTTAAGGGCTTATTTTACTTCTCATTATTCTCCTCTGATTCTGTTAGTAATAAATTCACTTTGCAGCCTTAAGTTGAGCCTGGTTTGCCCTTGAAGTGTTCCTCCCAGTCCTTATCTCAACTCATGAAGTGTTTGTTAATTTTTTTTCTCGCCTCTACTTAGCTGTGGCAGGGGAGGGTGAGCAAGCAACTCCCATGGGTGCCTGGTGTTGGGCCCATGTAAAACCACGACAGCTCCCCATGGGATGCTTATCTTGCCTGCTTCTCTCCCAAAGTTCTGCAAACCTCAGAACTACTCCTTTCCTTCCCTTCAGCCCATTCAAAGTGTCTTCACTCCTACAAGCTCCTCTCCCATCAGCATTCTATGCTTACCAAAGGTGATTCGTTCTCCTTTCACATCTACTAACTGCAAATATCCACTCTTATCTGACGCAAATCCAGACAAAATGAAAATTACTCGAAAAACATTAAGCTGTGCAAGTGATTAGCATGTTTACACTAAAATAAACAATGAAATGAAAATCATTCTTGCTACTTCAGAATGGAAAACACCACTAGTTCTACATCTTAGGTAGAAACTTCTACGCTACAGGCATACTATTCTTTCATGACCTGATGCAAAGGTATTATGCACCTTGAGCAATTTGCTGTTCAGTGCTGTCAGAGAACAGCCACTAGATTAGATGAATTGTTGGTCTGATGAGATAGAACAAGGCCTTTACTCCATCCCATGGGCCCCATAAGTAACCTCCTGATGAAAATATATTAAGCTACTTCTTGTAAGTCATTGCTACTTCCAGTTGTTATTTTCCAAATTCTTTCTGGTTTGTGGAATTTGGTATTTACAGCATTCTTTTGGTAATGGCAAACTACAGTAGAGTATTTTAGGTATAGTCATAAGGTACAGCCATATCTAGAGAAAGTAGAGGGACTTGCCAGCAGCAGACAATTAATGGCTATTGGGAGGACTGTAAGGTATCCTGCAGTAGCAATGGCACACATTTTCCAGCAATCACTGCCCAGTGCTTTGGAAACATTCTCTCTCCTGTTATGCTGCTGCCTGTTAAATATCTTGGCATTTATCTCACAGCAGAGACCATTGCCTGTGCCAGGGTTCTGTTCCATTGACAATGCCTCTTAATTGCCTTGTTGTTTAAATAAACAAGACAAGATAATTAAGTGATAATGACAAAGAAATAGGATGTTAGTGATAATGGGTAGATCCCTCTTCCACTCTAACTTCACTATCTAGAGCAGCCTAAACTCTGCCTGTATTAAATCTCACAACAACCTTCTGAGTTTTGAGGTTTATCCTTGCTGTGTGAATAACTCAATAAAAGTGAAAAAGTCTGGTGGAAGAATTCAAGACTAGGAAAATGAAAGAAGTGATGTGAAGGTTTTGGAAAAGTAGGATGTACCTGTGGCACAAAGAAAAGCTGTTCTTCACGGGGAATAACCAGCAGAAGGAGCTGCCTGTTTGGTGCTCCAGTGCTCCTGGCAGTCCAGTAGAGGCTGGCCCAAGTTGTTCTGTTTCTGCTCCTGACCAAAGCTCTTCAGCCATTCAGTCTCCCTTGGGGCTGGGCAGCAGGAATGCTTCCCTGCTGATGCCAGTTACCTGGATTGCTGTTGCACACTCTCAGTGTCTCACACTTCTCCTTGCTATTCTCCCTTACTGGGGTCTAATCAAAAAGACTGACTTTGAGCAACCCTTTAGGCAAAGATTAACCAAAGCAGGATTTTCAGCTATTTGGCTCTAGGAACAAAGCAATTTTAAAGTGTATCCATACACTTGGGACATTAATGAAATAGAATGGTGGTGTTTTCCATTCATTACTTTATTTCCTCAATTATCAATGGGGATAATGGATGAAAAACCAATCCCAAAAGATTTGATATGGAGAAGCCTGGAAGTAATTTTTTTTTTTTATGTCTGGGATTATTTTTTCTGACAGTCTACTAAGAAGACAGGAAGACTACAGACTGATGGAGCTCATTGCTTTTTTGAGATTTTTGGTTTATTTTGGTACTTATTGGTGTGTACAGTTCTGCATATGATAATGCCATTGTACATTTCAAGGTATCAGAACAATCTGTTGTGGCAGAAACACATAACTGAGCAAAGAGTGGTAGTGAAAAGAAAGAGAAGTTCCTTTGAACTTCTTTGAAGTTCCTGTTCTCTCTCCTGGCTTCCAGCTTGGCTGTACACTTTGCTTCAAAGACTAAAATAGTATCATACCAGATTTGCTTCCAATTTTCTCAGTTCAAACATCTTTCCTGCTGGTTATTGATATTGATCTGACAAGCTCCAGGAGAGGTTTTCAGGGCATTCTTATAGCACTTGTGTTGGCCTCAAGCTGTTCAGGCTATTTGAATGTAAAAAACCACCATGTAGACCAAGGGCCTGCTTTTGTTTTTGTCCTACAACAGATTACACCTTACCAAGAAAGTTTTTATACTGGGGTTAAAAAGTGAATTTTTGAGACAAAGGTGCAATGTTTGAACCACAGTCATGTCTGCCTATGCCATGAGCCAGGAGCTATGATGGACTTGAAGGACTGGCTATGTGGTCATCTATGACTCAGACACTGAAAACAAGAACAGAAATGTAGAGCAATCTTTCTGCCTGCTGTTTTTTTCAGCTATTGATTAATGCTGTAAGGTCAATCAAAGGAGGGGTCAATTTTGGAAATTAAGGAAATATGGGAAAGATTGCCTCTGCTGTAGCAGTAGATCTACCAAAACACAAGCCTCATCGACACTTTACAGCTTGCTCCTGGCAACTGGCAGGGGTTTGTGTCGGGCTGGCCTGGAGCAGGTTGAAGAATGAGTGCTAGCTTCAAAACAGTTTTATTAGGACTGAAGTACTTACATGATGCCACAGAGACATTAGGAGATTCTGTAAGTATTTTAGTCCTTGATTTTTTTTGTTAGCCGTTATCTTCAGGGTTACAGGTCAGATATCTGCGTTGATGAATAGGTAGCTTTCATAAGGGCTGGGCTTGTGTTAGAGAGACAAATTATACTGCAGCTCAGAAAAAAAAAATGAGCTGTGGAATATTTCCATACAGCAGATTAGGAAGCTGGTTTATTGTCTTTGAGGAATCAGACCTAATCAGTATCATAGTTTGATGGCAGAACCAAACCTGAAACCTGAACCCTTAAGATCCTAGGGATACATGCTGCACATTTAGCTTGCTCTTTAAATGATAATGATTAGGATACCTTTTTAGGCACTTTGATCAGACAAAATGAGGATACATGGGACATGTATCCCTGATACATGTATGACACATGTGTTTGCGTGAGCTGGAAATAACAGGCAAAGAGCTTAAAAAAAGGTGTTACAGCATGCTACCATGCTGCCCACATTGGCATTGCTTTTGTCAAGAAGGCCCTGATAGACAAATGCCTGCTTCTGTGATTTTTTAGCAATAAGAATTGTATTTTTGTCATTTCTTATTCATATATTTGATTCTGACTTGCATTTTGAAATTATTCACAGGCAAAGATAAGGGTTCATTTTATTCATGGGAATGGGAACTTTCTATATCCTTATCCCCCAAGAAATCTCCTGAAATAATAGAGTCACTAGATTTTAAAAGAAATGTTGAACATTTCATGAGCTAAATATGCCACTATTAGAAAGAAACAAAGAAAAGACAAATAAAATGGAAGCTTATTTGCATCTGATTTACATTATCCTCTGAGCATTGATTTAATTTTTATTTCATTCCTCTTAATACTATTCAGATTGCAGACTGCAACCTTCCTGCAAATTTACAGCTGAGTTTCATTGTTCATTTAATCATCTCAGGTGTTACTGAAATAGGGAACACTGGTGCTTGAAAGATTTCCCCTGAGGTTCATGGGAGCTGCCTGTATCCTGAGGCTGGAGGAGGGGGTCTGCAGATACATTCTGGCGGTTGCTGCTCTGAATTTTGATGTTTGTCTGTTGAAAAATTGCATGGGCCATCCTGTGTCAAGACAATCATTGCTGTCTCCTCCTTTTAGTCAGCAATTTATCTCTTCAAGCTTGCTACTTAGGTTATGCCTTTTTCTCCTCCATCCCTAGCCCTTTGCTTCAGCTTAGATATTTGCAATAACTCACATTTCCCTCTCCCTCATTCCTCTTGCAGGCAGGAACAAACACAGTGTCAACACTGTGCAGATGTGTTTTAACCTAGCAGAATATTTTGGTGAGTTTGATGATGAGTTATGAAATCTTTGTGGTTAGCTCACAACACAAGAGGATTCTTTGATAAACACAAGTAATTGGAGGTTACGATGAAGGTATCTTTGTCAAGGAATGTTTTTCTTTCTGTTTCCTGCAGCTTTGCTTTCTCTGGTTCAGAGAGTCAAAAAGTTAATAGCCTTGGGCAATGGGCAGTACTATCCACGACTTGAAATTCTCTTTTAAATAATATTTTATATTGTTTGCTTAAAGTCTTCTGTGTCTGCAAACAACCCCTCCTATAAAATTATTTACCACTGAATATTTGCCCAAAGCAAACACAAAAGCATCATCAGGTTCTAAATAATTATGTTTAATATTTTAAACAACTAAGTGTTAAAAATATTTTGAAATCTTCATTTAGCTGTGGTCTGTTTCTATGGACATAGGCTTACGATAATCTTGTGGCTGGGATCTCTGATGTTTCCTTTTGAATTTTTCAAATTAATTTTGTTCCTAATTTTTGTAGAGGTAAAACTGTGATGGCATCATAATGAACAAATGAATGAATAAATAAAAATCTAAAAATTTCCCTTTGGGCAACAAATTTGCTCATATTAATGCTGGAAGAGAGGGTTAAGTGCTATGTGACAGAAACTGCATTAGCTGTTGCAAAAAGAGCTACTCATTTTGATCAACAGCAAAACGTTTGCCTTCGAATCTCCAGTCCCAGTTGGAGCAGCAACCTTTCCCCTATAATTAATTTTTGTGTGCTGTAGTCCATTAGAGAAGAGAGTGACAGCCTCTGGACACAGATTACTGTCTTAGGTTTGGCCCAAAGGAACATTATGGTCTTAATTAAAGGTGGCTCAATATGCCAGCCATTGCAATAGTTTGAGCATTTTTAATATTGTGTCAGTATCTAACCACCTTAAAAGAATTCTGGTGGCAAGCAAACTAAGTAATTTAAAGGCAGCTCATGTTCTCTGTAAGTTTTGCAGGACTGCTATTGGGAATACTTGATAATTTATGAAGGCTTACACCACCAAATTAATTACATTTTCCTGATGCCACATGTCTTTTTCATACAAGCTAGCTCTGAATTATAAGTAACAATATTGTCCTTGTTCATTCCTTTAGTACAGGAGACAGCTTACTAATAACACTGGTAGAATTCAGTTGCTGTATTTTAGAAGTGTCATTTATTAAACACTGCTACACTTAAGGTGGTATATGCTCCTCTAATACTGACCCTGATTTCTGCTGGGTGTATTACTGCATCTCAGTTCTGAGCCATTGGCATGGGTTTCATTTGGGAGCATTTTTTATAGCTTAGAAAAAATAAGTTCTGAGGAAATGACCAATACAGAGACTTGCTGTTATATGCAGGAGGTACAACACCATGCATTCTACTATTTTGTGTGGAATGAGGTTATACTTCAAACCATTGTTCTGACAAACAAAATAACATTTTTGTCCTTACAATAGGCAACTCATTATCAGTGGGTTTCTTCTGAGATCCTGTGATCTTGAACAGTGCTTGAGTTTTGCATAGCAGATGCTTTTTAGAAAGCCTGACAAAATCTTCTGATGTGGTTGGCTTAGAATTCTTTAGAATTCTTCTTAATTCTTTAAATTAAAATAAAATCAATTTGAACAGATATAGCATGAATATAACTAACCCCTGAACTTCAATTAGCAAGGAGGGAAATAGATGGACCTTCTATTTCCTTTAATAAGGCTTTAGAATATTGAAACTTTCTTTCATGCCTCTTCCTTTTTTTTTTTTTTTTTTTCTGATTTGTATCAAGATGATAGAAGAGCATCTAAGGCTGCTTTTGGAATAACTTCAAGTCAATGGTTTGTACAATGAAACTATTTTTTCAATGATTTGTTATTACTTGAAATAAGAATTAGATTGGAGATGAAATTCCAAGAGGAGAATTTTTCACAGGAAATCTCACTTTTCTACAATTCCTCTAAATACTAAAGTTTGATCTATGAAAGAAGCATGCTGTTGTGAAGTTTCATTAGACTCTAAGTGGGATTGAGGTGAAAAGATTCTCTTTCACCTCAGTTGTTGTAAAACACAATTGAGAAAAACCCAAAAGGTACTGTGAAAGCAGCATGTATGGAGGTGCCCTATTCGGAACATGGAACATGCAGGAGGATCTTGCATCCTCTTCCTGGAGGGAGTGAAAATGTTACTGGCCAATGACACTACCAGTATCAGTGCAGCAGGTATAACTTTGGAGGTCATAATTGTCCTGTACTTAGGCTGAACACTTTTTCCAGTGAAGTCTTCTGTTCCAGTATTTTCCTTTCTGATTATGGAGCACTGTGGAGCCACGTTTTGCTTTTCAGCTGTATCAGGCACAGGTGTCTTAAAGGTCAGCTTCCAAACATTACTGATTCTGCAGTGAAGACCTTACTGAACTAACAGTGAATTATGTTTTCTGCTGCATTTAGTCTTCAGCTCTGAATAATGTTTGGTCATCTTCACATTATGTTAAGTACAATGGATGTTGAAGGCCTTCCAGGTAGTGACATCTGGTTGTGCTACTTTGCAGTACAAAAATTGCCTCAAGGAACTAAGCCTCAAGTAGTTCAGCATCTGTTTCAGGTTGTTTCAAGAGATGGTATACTCCTTGTAATCTTGCCCATGAAAAATTCTTACATGAGCTTTGATAGCAGAAGCATTTTTCTCTTTTTCTGCAACATGCAGTTAGTTTCCTTTGATAATAAGTTGGGGTTTTTTTGTGCTCTGAAATTTAATCCATTTGGAAGTGGCTGGTGAAAATGTCTTAATTGAGCATCAGAAGTATTATAAATACTTGCAAGGGTAAAGGTATATGAAATAGTCCTTCACGCAATCAGGACTTTTGAACTGAAATGGTACTGATTGTGTTTTCTCCCCATCTCTGCTCAAAAGTAGAGGAAATACATGTTTTTGTCAGCCCATTTAGAAGCTAGCCAGCTATTCTCACCCTCTGTCTTCTGATAGCAGTAATGGCCTTTAATTTCTCTTTACTCAGAGTAAAATTCTCTGTAACAGTTGCACAGCAGGCAGAAAATCAAACCTTCTTAGAAGAAGGTTTGGATTTCTGACCAAAAATGAGGTTCTCCATCTATCACTCTGTCATGAACCAATGCCTCCTGGGTTTACAGAGTTTGCATACTCCAGATTGATTTATTTTGAACAAGACCTGAAATCCAACAAACTTGAAAGAACACGAGTTAAATGGTATTGTAACTTCTAGTGTACAAATATAAATTGTCAACTAATGGCTGCCCTAGGTCAGGCCATATTAACTGGGAGCCACAAGATGGTGCTGCCATAACTGGCCTGTTTAGTCTAGCTTGGCTCAGCAAACAAGAAAACACTTTGCCATCCTCTCCTAAACAGGCAACAAGAAATGACTCACCATGAATCATTCACTCTCTTGTTCCCCAACACATTTACAACAATGTGCCGTTTGTTTTCAAGGTGTCAGGATAACACTCCATCAGGATGAGCTACATCCTCTTACTGTGTGTCCTTCAGTGGTTGCAACTTCACCTACCAGGAGATTGTTTATAAGATATAGTTACATTCCAAGTGATTTTCTGATATAGCACTAAGGAAAGAATAACGAGAGATCCCTGATGATGGCATATCCAGACCAACAGTGCAGACAGACCTGTGTATATCATGGAGGCTGGCCCCTGACTTTAATATGTGAAACATCCCACACTAGTAATCGTTTGAAAGGGAAGGCCAGAATGGCTGTGTATTTGCCAGCTACATCAGGATGTGCATAAATCTCTCAGGCCTATGCATAGTCGTTGTAGTCTTCCTCAGAGCTACATGGTAGAGCTGATCCCTAAGAAAACAGTCACAGACATTGTCATCAAATATCTCCAAAGATTGTCACACAGGTCTTCTGCTGAATCTTGCTGGGAAGAGAAACTCAGCACGGGGGCAGCTGCCCCTGTCCCCTGGATGCAATGATGAATATGTGCTGGCCCACAGGAGCTGTGCTGATTTAAATATCCACCCTATTCCCCCATGCCAGTTCTCTTCTGCCAGGGCTGCTGTGGTGCAGTGGAAGGGAGCACGTGCCTGAGCCTCAGGGCCAGGGTTCCTGCAGTTGGCACTCTGAATTGTCCAGCAAACATGACTGCACTGTGGTTGAAGGTGGTGCTTGGGGGTCTTCACTGGCATACACTTCTGCCAGCTGTGCTGTGGGGTGATAACTGCTGGCAGATGACTGTGAGCATCTAGGAGCTTTAAAGTGTCCCAGAAAATTCCCTATGGGTTTTTTGTCAGTCTTTGCATTGTACCACCATCGTTAGTTTCCATGTATTGCTTATCCAAGTGAAACTGCTGTATGAAAGGGATGTCTTCTGTGGTAAAAATAACTAATTTCTGTTGGATTATTATTTCATTTATCTATCTATTAGCAAAAAAAACCAAACCAAAAAACCAAAACCAAACCAAAGACGTGAAAAAGGTGTGCAGGATCACCTTAGACTCATAATAGACTCATAAGAATTATTGTTGTTATAGTGAGTTACTCAATAAATAGCCTGTTGGCTACAATGAAAGAGGAGCTTAGAATAAACTATTCCAAAAATTAGCATTGATATGTCCATATCAACCATGAAGAAATCAGGAGGGCTACATAAGGAGAGTCAAATCTTTTCCTGGAACTAATATGAAGTTGCTTTGAGTACACCCATGCACATGCACAGTAGTGCACAATCTTTATTTATTGCATTCTCACCAAGGAGTACTTCTAAAATGTTATGGGAGATAGATCTAGAAATATATGATTTATCTGGCAGCAGAATGAATTTGGTATGTTAAGTAGTTTGGATTTGAATGAAGATGTTCCTTTTTTCACACACCAAAGACTGGTATTGATTTGATGCATATACAGAATAAGCTTCTTCACAGCTGTTTAAACTGTGCCCTTTACAAACTTGCATGAATATTTAGATTTATGTTGCCTTTCTCATCACATCAGTGCTATTAGGAGGGTTTGTGATACTCAGGGAAGCAGTTTGGTTTTGCTGGGTCTGAATGAATTGTGTTTTAGGAGCATTCCTTTGAGTGGGAACAATCTTATTTTAAAGTGTCATGTGTGATCTGAGCTTTAGAGGTGCTGGAATGGACATGGAGATATTAAGCAGTTTGGTAATGCCTTTGTGATAAAACAGAAGGCAGCATTTTGGCCTTCTAGATTCTGAGGTTGCATTTTAAGTTCTATTGATGTGTCATAGTTTACTACTGGCTATCCCATACACAGCATACTTCTCACATGGTTTGCACAGAATATTAAGAAAGAATGAGGATTTCATCAAGCCTGTTGTGGAAAAAAATGTACTTCACTACCTTTATACTCCATACTAAAGTTGAGGTGACCATGTACAAATAGCTGATTGTACCAAAGCTTCTAACAACTCCTTGCTAAAAAAAAAAAACAAAACAAAAAACCAACCTGCCACTCCATTTGTTGTATTATTTAGCTATATTACTTCTTTATGCTCTTTTCTGTAACAATTTTTTTTTACAGTTTATTTTCAGTTTATCTAGAAGATCACTGGCAATGGGCAGCACAAGTAATTTAAGTTCCTTTGTAGTTCTACCACGACTGTCTTCAACAGGAAACAAACATTTGAGAAAAAAGGTAAAAGTCAGTACCAGTGTTTTTCCTCATAAGACTCCAACATGAGAATCTCAGAGCACAGTAGCCTTGCTGAGAACTGCCTGACAGACTTTATAAAGATTTGTCCTTTATTAATATTTTTGTTTTCTGGACTGTGGGCAGTTATGAAGAGGTCAGTGATCTCCCCTCCATCAGACAGCAAACGGGCCTCTTAGGCTCAGGATGAGCAGTTGGGATTTCCTCTTTGAAAAGATGGGTGAAGAGGAGAGAAAATCAGATCTGGTCCTGCAGGTTAATCTGTGGAACAGTCCCAGAGGCAAAAGCACAGAGATTTCACAATCTCACAGCATTACTCTTGGATCCATAGGAGCCCACCCTGTTCTGAGTGCCTGCTGATGTGCCTCAGTATCCTCCCTATTGCAGCACCATCACTCAGAGTACTTGACTTTGTGTATCTTTTGTATGATCTCTTTGTAAAGTAATAATCTGTGCTTTCAAATGTTCAGTCATAATCAGCTGAATGCCCTGACAGAGCCAGCATCCTTTGATTGGAGGTAATGAATGTGACATTTGGGCATTCCCATGGGATGGTGACCAGGCTATCCTGTGCTTAGCACCACAGTGCAATGTGTGGCTTTTGGGTTGGTGAAGAAATGCCCATGCCTGGAGACCTTCTGCCATGCTTTTTCTGCCCCTCTGCCAGGCATCATGCATATACTGGAATAAGCAGGTGGGAAGAGGAAGATCTCCTTCCAGGAAGGTCTTGTTTGTGTGCTGGGGAAAATCCACCTCCAACATTAACGATTGATGAAGAGCATGGTCATTTGAGAATTACTCCTTATATATTGATTTCTGGCAGATTCGGCACCATAGAAATCCTCTGTTCTGAGTCTCTCACCTTTGCTTCTCCTCTGCGTTTGGACAGAGAAGGATTTCTTTCTCTTGCTGGCTGGAGGAGGTGAGGTCAGAAGGAGAAAGATCTTGGGTGGCCGAGTCACAGGTGGCCAAAGAGCTGGGGAAGGTCTCCAGATGGCTGATGTAAGGGTTCATAAAGTGATGAGGACCCAACACACAACGTTCTTTTAAACCTAAATGTTTGTATGTGTTACCAAGCCAGCATGTAAAACTATATAAACATTTTCTCATGTTGAACTACAGATTAACTGTGGCGCTTATGATGATAATTAAAACCACAAACACAACATATTGTGAAAAATTCCACATGCACATTTAAGTTCCAGTCTTGCAGTCATGGAAAGGCATTGTTACTGAGTTTCTCTTGAAAGTTTTTCTTTGTATTCAGCAAATCTTAGGTGAAGCTGAAGGTCTTGCAGGATTGAACATCACTATTTGTAGAATTGCGAGAAGGTCTTTCATTATTTCTGGAGGTATTGTTTAGATCAAGAATTTTTTTTAATACTTTAAGTGGAAGAAACTGACATAGGAGTTTGTCATGATCCATAAATAGTATTTCAGATCAAATGCTTAGACAGGAAACTTTAATTCTTGACTATTTCAAGCCATTAAGAGGGGTGTAAATCAGCAGGGGAAAAATGAGATTTCAAAAGTATGTTTTATGTCAGGCTTGTAACTCTTTTTATTTATGCTTGCAACAGCAAGACAAATGTTTCTGAAAGTTGCTTTAACTGTCTTCCTTTGGGGGTAGTTTGTCATATTTGTTTCCAGTGCCACAAACTTTTCTGTGCAACACTGAGTCTGCAGCTGGCTGTCAGAGCTGTGTAAGCCAGGACATCTACTTAGGGTATGCTGTTCCTTGATGAAACACCAATTACCCTGAAATGTAATAGCCACATCAACAGCTGAAGAAAATAAAACTGGACCATGAATAATTACTTTTGTATGTGTATTTTTTATTTTTTAATTAGTCTTATAAATTTTTAAAAATTTGAGATGTGTTTTTGAATGTTGGTGGTGAGACTAGAAATAAGGCAAGCAGCAGTATCCTCCCCAAAGTAGCTGAGAGGCCAAGACACAGAGGTCATGACTCCTACCAGCAGAATAGAGAGAGAAACTGCCTGATATAGGTAAAAATGTGACCTCATTTGCTCAAACTGCAACTCAAAATGTGTCTTTTGATTTCTCCAGCCACATCCAAGTGCTTATATTCCAACGTGATCTTGCAATGGTCTTACCTATTTCACTGTTATTTCTATTTCTAATTTTGAGTCTAATTCTCCACTAAACTTGTGCCTGGACAGTGCAAAGTGGCACAGCAGGAAAAGACTGAGACCTGCCCCAAGCAAGCAAGAGTCACTGCACAGCACAGCAACATGTTGTCAAAATTGCTGGCAGCATTGGGGATAATAATACCATAATATTGGCAGAGTTTGGATAGGGCTATTTCAGGGATCTCTGCACCAAGTAGTGCAAACTACAGTAGTAGCAGCCCAAGCAAGCAGTAGCAAAAATGTATTGACGCAGGGAAACTAGTAAAAATACCAAAGTTGGTAGGTGTTTCTCGACAATCAGAAGTGTTCAAAAATAGAAATATTGAATAAATAGAAATAAAGGATTACTTAAAGTGTCATAGGTCATGTTTAAGATTGAAACAGAGGAAAACCTAGGATAATTCAAGTGGCAAATGCTTAAATATTTCTTTGTTTACTTTTAAAAATGAGCCCTTTACCTGCTATAAAACAGCCTGTCAAAATTGTTGATCCTATTTTTAAATTGTTTTATGTAGTGTTTTCTTCTCTGTTGAGTTTCTGAAAATGTTCAATTTTTTTCTCGTTAGGTTCTCCATTAAAAAAAAATCATCAAAAATGAGCAAAGCCATATTTCTTCCCATTAAAAGATTTTTTTTTCACACAGAAGTTAATATTTTAAGAAACTGATAGCAGTTTTTGTGAAATAATTACACTTCAGGGTAAAAAAATCCTTACAAAAAAAAAATAGAAGTGATACTTCCATAAAAAAAGATGTGATGTTAAATTCTGAGCAGCTGCAATCCAAAACACCTTGCAGAATGTTGAGAAATTATAGCTACAGAGTCAGCAAAACACAGGTGTAAAGGCTCCCTCTGTGGAGCACAACTAACTGTGATGTTTGCTGTGTATTTGCATTTATTGGGATGTTGTCTTGGGAAGTCTTGCTGACAATCTTCTCTGGAAACCTCAGTTCAGAGTGAGAGAAACAACACATTGGGCTGTTCAGCTTTAACCTTGCACTAGACCTGCCCTGACACATACCATTATTATTACTATTATTCTTAGGTCTGGATTGTGGGTTTTTTTTTGCTCTGCATTAATGCAACTAAGATCATAACAGCAGCATATGCACAACAAAGCTGCTAACCAAGGAAATATCAGGCTTACAGCACTTTGCACCACAGTTGCTTATCAATGAAGCGTGTATATAGCCTAATTAACATAACTGGAATGACTATAATTATGCTATCATTTTGTTTACTTTAGCACATTCTGTTGAGGTATATGGGTAGCAATATTTGTTATTGAAATATTCCCCCTTGCTACACTCAGGCTGTTTAATTTTCCTGTTAGTCTCTTTTATTTATGGTGTGATTTAGTTGCTTAAAAGTGAGGAAAGTGTTAAAGTCCACAGATTCTTGGCTTACATGGTCTTCTCTTCTTTGTATCTTGGACACAATCTGATAAAGCTTGGAGTAGTTCTCAATCATGCAAGTAAGGCAGTCCTGTTATAATTAATGTCACTATTTTCTTAAATAAGGCTTTGGAGAATAGAAGCCTAAAAATAAAAATAATTAAGAACATGCACGGCTAAAAGCCTTTCAGACTCCCATTTGAGAAAGTGCAATGCAAGTGAAGCTGTTAGTTTGGGATAGCATTGCCAGATAAAGACAATGGGGAAAAATTGTATAAAACCTTTCTTTTGCCCCACTGAAATGAAGATGTATCCCCTTTTGATAAAAAATGACACTCCCAGAAATGTTTCCAAAGAATGTTCCTCGTGCAGCAGGGTGATGCTTGTTTCAGTTTTGGTATAATCTATGTGGACATCTGCATCTTCATGGCTTCAGCAGTGGTGTCACCAGTGCATCTTTGCTGTGCTGGAGTGTGCAGCTCAGGAGAAGCAACCACAGCACGTTCTTATCCCTCATGCCCTTGTCTAGGGTAGAAGAAGAAGGGAAGGGCACACAGGGCATCATTCCTTACTGACAGGCATTTCTGGAGGTCTGTAAAAATTCTTGTGATGTTGTTGTCTTGAATTTTTCTCAACCTCATGCACCCACAATACAGGAACACAAAGTCCTTCACTGGCTCTCACTGACAGAGGTGGTGCACAACCAGCTCACCCAGCAGAGACCTGGATCATCATCTCTCTTGCATTTCATTAGGGCTAATGCCTTCCACTTTCTGATGGTGTGCAGAACATTAATAACATAAGTCATGTTTGTGCAGATTTCCATAGTTAGGAATGTCAAGAGTGTATTTTAAGGTAAGGATGTATAAATTAACACAGACGTACTGAGTGTGTTGGCAGTTTAACATGCCATTGGGTGCAGTCCAGGGCCTTTCTTCACATTAACGGAATAACAAAGGTTCTCTTGGGTCTCTTGCTGAGCTTGCTGGTCAGCTGGAAATCTCCTTTTTTTCATGCTTTTGATGGAACCAAACTGTTCACGGTCGTGTTTTTATTGGGAGAGTACCTCTTGTGTGCAAGCTGTCATATTTACAGTCACTTCTAATTGGGAACAACTTTACTTCTGAAGTTGACACATCCCACAGATGAAGTGCCTGCAGCATGTGGCAGGTCAGAGGGGTCCAACCCTTCCCAGGGATCTTCTGATGAAAACTGAATGGTCTGAAATCTTTCCTCCTCTTTCCCTACCACCACCCTTACAGTATAGATGTCTAATTTAAATGCACCAAGTATAAAAATCATGAAGGGAAATTGACTCTAATTTTTTTTCCTCAGTTGCAGCCACATTACTGTCAAAAGAAGAGGAATAAATGAAGAAGCAGCACATTTCAAGCCTACTGTTAAAGAATTCTCATGGTGGCTTTGCTGTTTCTCTATGTTTCTTTACTATTCTTGATCAGGAACCATATATAAATGAATAATGCTTATATGCAAGATCTCTCTAAGAGTTATATCAACTATTCCTAATAAAAGCTCAATATGTGGAACTTAATCATCTACCAGATGTTTTTATTTACCAGGGGTTTTTTTATATAAAATTGCTTCACTGATTTAAATGAGTCAGATTCATCTCTCAAAATACATCATTAAATTGACACAGTTTTACATAAGAGATGAATTTTATCCACAGATCATATGTTTTTAAGAATAAAAAAAATCTGTTACTGGAACACAAGCACAACCCTGGCCATCACAAAATGAAGACTTGAGGACATAACCTTTGGAGACAAATACACATGTGACTCTTTCCATCTCATTGCCATCCCAAGGACTTTAGCATTGAAATGACAGCTGATTCTCTCTCCTTTTATGCAGGCACAAAGGCAGAGAGAGGACTGAGGCTCAGAGACAAATACCTCAATGTCCAGTGTGAGTGAAGTTTGTGCCCTAACAGCATGTTTGAACCGCTATGGCAAGTTGTAAGACTAGTCATGATTTTTATCCATCTTCTGCTCTCATCCTCTGATATGGTTGTGGTATTTTGTCTCTCACTGCAGTCCACTAGCTGGTAATAGGGTACACAGAAGAGACCAAATGTTGTGACATGCTTCCCAGTGACCATGACTGGACTAGCTGATCCTTGTCTTCCACTTCTGTGCTCCTGTTTCAGACACTACATGGGCAAATGTCTTTCTGCTGCTTGTTAAACTGCCCTTGAAGTATAACCTTTTGTATTCCCAGCTTGTCTTCTCTTAAGTACACTGTAAATCAAGTTTAGGACTTTCTAGATGTGGATGGTTTAGTGGGTTTTATACAAAAAGACATTGGTTTGCTTTGCTGAAAACCTATGTTTTAATTTTCCATTGTGATTTCTTAAATTCAGAATGAGGAAGAGGAATCTTTCCAGTTTAAACAGCTTCCTAGTATTTTGCAGTGGTTTTCTGGGAACACAGCCTCACAGTGGCTGGACGTGAGGCTCTGATGCCTCAAAGAGGTGATGTGAGACCCTTGCTCCTTGCATGAAGAGAGCCTTTCTAGGGCTCCCAGCAATACCAGACTGTGAATAATTTTATCATCACCATTATCATATGGGGAAGCAAACAGGATTTTACCCTTTATTTTAATGATATTTGTACTTGCTGCATGAACTCTTGCCCCCACTATCCCTTTTCCTGCTATAAACACTGCTTCTGCTCATCTTCCATTCCCATGCAGTCCTCTTTGCCTTTGCCCTTTCTTCTCTTGTACAGCTTATATTTCCCTTGTACGGGGTTATCTCAACAGTTTGTATTAAAGTCTTGTATTAAATAACATGGCATTTGTGCAGCTGCACACCCCACTCAGCTTCACTCCATGCCTTCTTTATTTACTCCAGGTGCAAGTGACAGCAGCGCAGGCTGGAGTCACCAGCTGGCACTATCAGGAAGAGCAATACGTAAAGTTTTACTTCAACAAACCTAAACCTCCATGGTCACCAACACCTTGTTTGTGTGAACAGCCTTAGCTTGGTGAGACCTACTGCTGTGTGCAACTGGGAAACAAGTAGCATGTTCCTTCAAAGAAAGAGATTTTTGAAAAACACCAGAATGAGTAAGGG
Organism: Cettia cetti; assembly: GCA_013401135.1. Lineage (NCBI taxonomy): Eukaryota > Metazoa > Chordata > Aves > Passeriformes > Sylviidae > Cettia > Cettia cetti. The sequence goes on from VZUI01093780.1 coordinate 16,939, forward strand.
ACAAAAACCATGTTAAAGGGAGCACACCCCATGTGGGTGCTGACCATGTGTGTTTCTGTGAGGATCTCCAAGTCCTGTCCACTGCTGTGGTCAGAGAAGTACCTGCAACAGGCAAGGCAAGAACAGTCACAAGGAAAATGACTGCAGATAACCAAAAGCATTACAAGAACAGCCCCTGCCTAACACGACACACAGCACAGCACTGTGACTCTTGAATAAAGAGCCTCAAGATATCTGATGACCACAGGTGGCAGAGGTTTGTGGTGTACTTACATGCATCCTTCCCAAACACTACTCTTCTAGTGTTGACTGCTGCAGTGGTGGAAGTATTCCTTCAAGTGCAATGCCTGTCTCAAACCAGTGCCTTTGCCATGATCAGCTGCTCTGCCAAATGCTTCTTTTCTTGCCTTAGTCATTTCCCAACAGACTGGAAACTGATCCTTTTCTCAGATAAAAATGTCTCTTATAATCCCAAACTGAGATACATCATGAAAATATTGCATTTTTATTCAAACCAGCCATTGTTTAATTGTGTTGTCTTTCTCAGAAAATGGCTTTCTTTTAAAAACTCCCACATGTGACAAGTCACGTTGTAATGCATTACTTCAGGCTGTATCTTTCATGTTGCATTAGAGTAAGTCGAACTTAACATGATTTGATGCTTGCAACCTGCTTCAAACATGACATGTGAAAGATTTGAACGAGATGTATCTTTCAGGGGAAACAAAGAGTTTATAGATTTCTTTTTTTCTTTCATTTATATTTTCCTCCTTTTTAGTTTCAAACAGAAGTTAAATAATGGGAATGTTAAAGAAAGGATTAATCGATGCATCTCTTTTTCCTATTTGTAAAAATTCTTTGAACTTTCAATTGTTTGATTTCTGCTTTATATTTCCCAAATTACTGGGAGAAACATCTACCTGGTGACTGTTAGGAAAATCTCTTCTAACAAAGTAGCAATTAGGTTGGAGAAAGAATGGTTATACATTCTCTAATGGATGCTGATAACAAAAGAAACAATTGCACTTTTGAAAGATGGAGGTTTATGTGGCTAAATCCCATCTGATCCCAAGTGATCAGCCTCTTGTTTTCCATGATATTTTTGATTCTCTAAACCAAATGTGAACATAGCAACTCTATCATATAAATGAATATACTCACCTAACAACAACAGTGAGGAAAAACAAAATAAAAATAACCTGAGTTATTAGCATAGCTTCAAATAATTTAATTTATTATGTTTAGCAATAAATTTACACTTAAACATAGAAAAAATAAATAAATAAAAATAAATAAATAGTAGCAAAAGGAATATTATAACATTTGGGGTCTTGGGGTTTTGTTTCTTCTAGAAAACCATGTAGTCAAGAAATGTTTTCCTGAAACATTTCTGAGCACAAGATGGTTTCCCCTGATACAAGTAACCATATAAACATGTTGATGCTTTGAGTCTTCCTGAAAAGTTTTCTGCTTTTCTGCTTTCTTTGCTGCCAGGGTTTTATTTTCTCTGAGACTATTCAGAGACTACATAGTCTATAGACTATATATATTTTTACTATAGTCTATATGTATAATCTGTATATATAGTTTGTATATGTACAAATATACATAGACTATGTATTAGATTATAGAGACTATGTATTCAGACCCTATATGGTCTATGAGTCTATAGTTATGTATGAAAACAAGCAGGTTCATGATTCACACTGGGCTAGACACTGGTGTTTTATTCCTTCTGAAACACCCTTTCTTTACCCTTTGAATCACAGTAATTTCAGTGGGATGACTTGGACAAAGATATCAGTTTGTTATACCCATTGGTAACATGTTCTGGCTTTATGGTCTTTTTCAGTGTAAGGATCTTTATTTTAGCTGCATATTTCTTCTTGTATAGATGCTGATATAACTGTAGCCATCAGCCATCACTGCTAATATATAACTCATCCATCATTTCAGGTCTTAAAATTACAATTTTGGAAGGCACACTCTGGACCAGCCAGGAATCAGAAACCTAATGTGGGAAACACAAAGGATCATATCATTTCTGTGTACAAAATCAGAATTCTTTACCAAAATGGTCTTTTCTGGTGTCAAAATCAATTAAACTCTGTCTGCGCCCTTGAGGGCAGAGGCTCTGCAGTGAAACCTTAACCAATTAGAGATATAGGCAATCACCAACTGTATGAAGTTTAACAAAGGTAAATGCTGGATTCTGCACCTGGGATGGGGCAATCCTGGGTGTACAGACAGCCTGGGGAATGAGAGGCTGGAGAGCAGCACCACAGAAAGGAACCTGGGGGTCCTGGTCAGTGGAAAGTTGAATGTGAGTCAGCAGTGCCCTGGCAGCCAGGAGGGCCAACCGTGTCCTGGGGGGCACCAGGCACAGCATGGCCAGCCGGGCAAGGGAGGGGATTGTCCTCTCTGCTCTGCACTGGGGCAGCCTCACCTCCAGTGCTGGGGGCAATTTTGGTCACTGCAATAATAGAAGAGATATTAAGCTACTAGAGAGCATCTAAAGAAGAGCCATGAAAATGGTGAAGGGCCTCGAGGGGAGGGTGTATAAGGAGAAGCTGAGGTGACTTGGTTTGTTCAAACTGGAGGAGACTGAGGGGAGACTTCTTTGCAGTCCTCAACATCCTCACGAAGGGAAGTGTAGGGATAGGTACTAATCTCTTCACTCTCACGACCAAAGACAGGCAGGACTCAAGGAAACACCATGAAGCTGATCAGGGGAGGTTTAGGTTAAACATGAGGAAAAGTTTCATTTCTGGAACTCCTTCTGTTTCTGAAGCTTCCTATTACCACAGCTGTTGGAAAAAAACAAGAGAGCAGCCTCTTGTTCAGGGTACAAGGGTCAGCACTCAGTATTTCTTTATAAACCAAAGGGTATATTTTTGTTTGGACTACCTGAAGTTGCCCAAATGACATGCTAAACCAAGAAGTGATGTTATGAGCAGAGGATGTGCTCTGTATCTCATGGGGTTGGTTGTAAATGATTGAGGATGATTAACATGATGCCAGTAAAAGTATTTTTGTTTCCAAAATGGAAATAATTTTCACATTCTTGTTTTACAAAAACTAAGTACTTAGTGACCCTTTCACTTTTCTAAGAAGTGGTGGGGTTAGAGGTAATGGTGTTTTCTAGCTCATCACTACTGATTTGTCTGCATTGAAACAGAAAACAAAAATAAATGTAATATTCTTTGCATTACCGTGGAGTTAGCCACTCTTGTTTCTAAATGAGAATTTCACAAGCTGGCAGGATATTGAGTTTCATGGCCAACTGTTTGATTTAGTAATGTAACTCCAGAAGTAGTGGCTAGCATAACCCATTGATGTGCAAGTAGACAGTATGTCAAGAAAATGCTGAAGTGGACGTTGCATTGTTACCATGTGCACTGGATCTGACTGTCATAACATCTGATTCCTGGAGCAACAGTTAAAAGCTCTGTACAGCAAGCTGACATAAATCTAGAAAGTCAGCCAGAACCTTGCACTAAACTTTTCCAGAGCATGTGTCAGCAGGTATCTAGGTACCCTGATCTGTAGTGCTGCTAATTGCTTCCAGTGCCAGCTCTCTTCACACAGAGAGCCACATGAGCAGCAGTGGGAATTACTTATAGAATTGCTACAAAGCCTGGAGAGGGCCTCTGGGAGTTTCCCACTTACTTGCTGCATGCTGATGAGTCCTCTTGATTGTTGCTGGTCACAAAAGTTGCTTCCCTTTACAATCCCTAAAACACCAACACTTAAACAGTCTGTACATGTCTGCTAAAGCACAAGAGTGGGGATAGAATGCATGTTAGTTCCCTACTCTTCTGAGTTGCCAGTCTTTCAAAGAAAAATGCTTTTATGTAAGCCATTTACCTTCAAACCACTCTTGCTACAAGTCAGGTTAAGGTAAAAGCCAAATGAAAGTATAAAATTCACAACATCCAAAGCTGACTGTGAGTACAAAGGTTTATGGAAGTTATGGGCAGAAGAAAAGCAAAAAGCACACAATCTGTATACATGAAGTTGAAAATAAAGTTATTTCTTACTACAGCCAGCTGAGGTGCTAAAAGTGCCTCAGTGCACACCTCATCATTAATTTTGGCCTTTATTATGCCTACAATGTCATCTTGTAGCTATTGGCAAGGAGCATCCTGGGCAAAACCACCAGCTCTAAATCACCTTTCCAGGGGTCCTCAGTATTGCCATAGATGTCAGGCTTCCCATGCAGTTTTTCCTTGGAATTTCGAACAGACTGCTCCCTTCCAGCCTTCTCATGAGAGGCATGGTGGAATTTGACTCTCAGTGAACCTTAGCCAACTTTTCATGTGATGTAGGCAATTTTTCCTTCCAAAAAACTGATTGGAAGTTCTAATCTTTTGAGAGACAATCACACAGTGTGCAAAAACCCTTGATAAAATTTCTAAATAAATACAGCATGGAAAACAAATAAATCCTGGTGATGATAAAAGCCTAATCCAATAAACTAATCTGATCAAAAGATCAGTCTTGTAAAATCAATTACGTTTGTCTTCAAACACAAAGACATAGGCAAGGTTTTTAGAAGAAATACATTCTCTGTAGGGATTAAACCACAAATTGCTTTATGAATATACTCCCCTAAGAGAAACTAGAATATAATTCCTGAATGATCTCTATCAAGAACCAATGGGAATTTAGTCTCTTTTGTACTAGTTTAGCAACTCACTTGAAAACATGTAAACAATGTTTGGTATACAGTGTGTGATTTATTGCATACACTGTTTTGTCTCAGTGCTTTCAAGGAGAACAATAGCAAGCTGTAAAACCTTCTGCTCCAGATCATTTCTTCAAAACAAATCCAGTTCAGATGCTCTGTGAGGACTGGTATTTCAAAGTGATAACTGGCAATTTATAAATCACCACTCTCTTTTGCAACAAGACAGCACATCTGTAATCCATATTTATTTCCCATTAATAACTGTGACAGTGCTGCGGCATTGATTGTTTCATATCGTGTGCATTTCACCTTACTAACTAACCTTGAAGGAGAATAAAGAGGAACAATTTTCCCCATTTTTTTCTAGTCAGAGAGTATTTTAAGATGAACTGTTTCAAATAAATTTAAATAAGTTATTGAACTAACAGATGCTCAACATTTTCATGAGTTTATTAATGAAATCTATATTTGCACCATTTATGTTTCATTCCCTTTCCAGACATCCACATCACATATGAAAGCTGAGCAATACAAAGAGGAAATACTTTATTTCATTTTTAAAAATAGTCAAAATGTTGAGTCACTTCAGGTTGACATTGGTAACAGTGGGACTTTGCATGCCTCCAGGATTTGTAAAATTGCCAAAACAGATTTTAGAAAGCTGGTGGACTAGACTACCAGGAGGGAGATTTAACAGCAAGAAGATTGATTACAATCAAGTCTGCTAAGGGAGGGCTGTAACAAGCCAAGGTGCATTCCCTGCCTACCCTCAGGGTATGCTGTCTGCTGGAACTGGCAAAAATCTGTGTACCCTGGGCTGTTCCCACTTGCTGTTCTCATGTCCCTACACTGGGAAAGACTAAAAAAAATTGCAATAACCCCAACAAAAGAAGTCAAAGAAAAGGCTCTGATCATGCTGCCTACTACGGAAGTTTCTTCCCCTATGTGTAGCCACAGAGTTCATGACTATCTGTGGAGAAGTCTCCATACAAAGCATGATTCATTGAGCAGAGCACATCTTTCCTGCTTCACCCATGTTCTCTTTTCCTTTTGCACAGTTTTGTGTCTGTTGCCAAGGTTTCTGTGTTAAAAGGCACCCTGTTTTGATAACTTCTAAACTTATATTAATGTTTATGTTGAATCCCTGATTATTGAAGTATAATAATTGCCATTATTAAATCCTATATAAATAACTTGAATAATTAACCTCCCAGCCAAAAAAATATGTTGAACTTCATGGTCAATGTTAGATGCACACACTACCTACTTTGTGATGCACATCCTAATCACTGCTAAAGGCTTAAAACCCTCATACTTAAAATACCTTTACAACAGGGTTCTCTTTCTATTCCTGCCTAATATGGCTCTTAAATATACCAAAGATCAAATCAATGGCTTCATGTCACACTAAACATCCAAAATCATTATCCCAAAATCCTTTTGGGAGGCAGACAAGATGACCTCAGTTCAGCTCCCTGTAGATTGTAGGTCAGTAGCACAAAGACATAGCATATAATTGGACTCAAGTGGTAGTCTGAGCTCATAAGAGGCCAAGAACAAATTAGTCTGAATCATCTTCTACTTTAAAAAGAGACATTTAAGTATGGGCACAGTTCAAATTTGCAGCTGCCTGACCTATGGATAAATACAAGGCTTTAATGCTTCCAGAAACAGAACAGTGAACAATTTAAGTACCTGAATATGACAGGAAACATCAGATTTTTTTGATCCATGGCATTTCTGTGAGCATTTTGACTTTAGGAGGAACCCTGAATTCTTGAATTTATATTGAAGTACAAAATAACTTTAAATTCTACATTATAAAGGGAAATTAGGAGCAAAATAAAAGCAGCACACAAGTACTAACTGGGAAATATTTCCAATAATTACCAAATAGTGCTTTCTAATGTTATGTGATATTTTACAGATAGAGAAAATCAGATGTCTATTGTCAGCCAATTACTATATTAAAATAAATGCAAATGCAAAAATCACTAACCTAATATTCATTTTGATATCATGAAAATGGTATGTTTTTATTTTACCAAGGAATTTTTAAAATTACTAAGCATTTATGCTGAATAATGGGACAATAAATCAAGAAAGGATCATTCTATATTTTTTCCTTATATTCTTCAACTATCTGATAGCAGCCACAGCATACAGTGAAAAATCAGGGTTAGAATCCTTTCATCTAACTTGAAGTGGGAAATGTGTTCTTAAAATTTAGCAAACAAAGAAGCTATCTAGGTTGGAACTTGAGTTTCTGTTCCCATCTGGCTGTTATTTAATATATGGTAACAATGAGCACATTTCATGCTTTGGGTAGAACAAACAAATATTTTCTTCCTGAAAACGTCTGTGATGCATGGGCAGTAATTTGTATAATTCAGTCAAGCTGGAAGGAGAGCAAAGTGGCTGAGGTATGAGCCCAGAACAAAAAAGATTCAGCTTTTGAGCTTCACTCCAGGCTTTTATGGCAATGTTGGAGCAGTCATGTGGCCTCCTGTGTGCCTCAATTTCCCTTCTGTACTGCAAGGCCAATAGTATCACTCTCCATCTCAAAGGAAGACAGTCCTGTAGGTCTGTGATTCAGCCTAGCCAGCCAAGCAGGAAGAAAAAGCACATTGTGCTTCTCAACTCTTTGGGGTTATTTTTGAACCTTTACTTGGAGGTAAAAGAGAGATGAAAGCACCATCTGAAATGTACTTTTTGCTGTCAGAACAAAAGTAATGGTGTCTATCAGATTTAATCAAGCTGTTTGTCTGTTTTTACTTTCCTGTACTTGAAACACTGCAGCACTTTGTTTTCTTTGTAATGCTACATTTCTTCATTGGTTCAGTTTATGTTCAAAGAGATTTAGAATTGAACATAACCTTTAAAGTGGTACTTTTAGTGTTTGTCTGGAGGGCCTGACTCATGGAATCTGTCACATCCCCCCTACAGCATGATAACAATTCAGGTGAAGCGTTGCAGTCACCATTGTAAAGCAGTGGTCATAATTTTATGTATGTTGCTTTGCAACGAATAAATGGTTCCTGTTGAAAAGAAGCTGGTAGAGTAGGAGGGGGCAGGTTCTAGATTTGCTTTCAGAAAGCATCACAGGATCAGCTGGCTGGGGGTATGAGACCAGCCAAAGCCTTCTTGGGCTGGCGTCTTTTCCCACAGCCATGTGATTTGGGAGAGGGAACACTTATTTATCAGTGCAGCACAACATGAGGTTAGACAGCAGGATGCATATGTGGTACACTAAAATACTCAGCAAGGTCTTGTTGGCTTCTGCTGCAGGAGAATTTCATCCTCAAGTGTACAACATTCACCTGTTAGTGGGAAGAGGAGATCCTGCAGATGCCTGCTCTTCTGTGATACCACCCCACTGTTCATAGGGCGACTTTGAGTACTGCCTCTGGCTGTCTTCTGTACGTGCCCACAATCACCAGGCTCGCTCAGATGAAAAGGAATGGAGATGCACAGCGTCTGAAAATTTTTGAAACTGGCATTTCAGCTCATTTCCATCCTTCCCCATCTTTTCCATCTCCTTTCTATTTAACTCTTCACATTCTTTCTTCTGTCTCTAATATTTCCAAACTCAGAGTTCATTGAATTCATTGACCTTGAAAACAAAAACAAACAAACAAAAAACCTCCAGGAAAGAATAATTCACTTGCCAAGCACAAATACTTTGACAGATGCAGGCTACAAACCAAGCTGTGAAGTCAATCAAACTTATAACATCTCACATCAGAAGCCCTCTGTCTCCCTCCCTCTGGGTTTCTACACAGTATTATTTTTCCTTGATTGCATCATACTTTTGTGAAGACTGAAACTCTTGAGAACATAACTAGTCTCTATAATAAATATATCATAGAAATGTTGTGATTTATGGATTTTGGTAGTATTTTTAACAACCCTGTTATATGTCAGCAAGGATTTATGGCACGGATCCCTTGATCCTTAAAACCAGGCACAAGAAGCAAAAGCCCAAGAACCTCTAACCATTAGCAATCTCTAGTGCTTTTTTGTCAATAGGGAGGATTAGGAGGACATACTGTATTAGTATGGTATTCACACTAAGGCTGCTCAGGACATCCAATGTCTCTCAAGGGCCGCAGCTGCACAGCTCCACACTGTGAGGACCTCTCTGTGAGTATTTAAGCCTAGACCTATATTTTAAAAATGCAAAATTGAACCTGAAAATACTTGAACCTTCTGGTCAAGTGCCTTAGCACAGAGGTAGCAGATGTAGAGCAGTTCCTGTCTGTAAGGAAGCCACTAGAGGGAGGGAGAGGTCCACGGTGCCCTTTCCCAACCACCTCCTCCCATCTCCTCCATCACCAAACACAGGCTAGACCCTACCTTCCAACAGCCAGTGAGGACTTCAGGTTTGACCCTAGTCATGGGACAAATGAAGGTGGCAGCAGTTTCCCAAGGCCTGCAGTGTGTGACCCTCCAAAAGTGCCTTGTAGCTTTTCTTTAGCCCTGGCCACTGCTACCACATGGATGTGACTCCTCAGTGCCGAGGCTGCAGGCCAGATGGATGCATCCTGTGGGCTCGGTGCCGCCCAGGAGCCCTCAGCTACAGCACCATATGCAAGTGGTGTTTTACACACATATCAAATGTCAAGCCTTGACTAAGTCACAGATGAAGCAGAATGCTACTGCTGTAGCACAGTGCCCTTAATACCACCCCACGGTGTGGGAGAGTCCTTCCTCCAGATCATTAGCTACAGATGAGCTCTGTGCTTATTACAGGCCCCTGAGTACTTTCTAGCAAAAGCATCCCCAGAACAAAGTGTGTCTCCATTCCTACTCAGCTGAGTTTTAACACAAAATTTAATAAAGATTTATAGGTTTTCAGAGATTGTTTCGAGCTCAGCCAAAGTCTCTTTTTTTAATCACGCTTTTCCATAGAGGGCAGGGGAGGAAGTGTTTCCAAGGCTATAGAAATTGAAGCAATATCTCAGTATCTCCAGCCTCACTCGGTGTGCTACCAGCCTTTTAACTTAGGGGAAAACGGGATTTGTTTTACAAGTCTCATCCAGAAAAGCTTTGTGTTAGTAATAAAATGTTAGGCCTCATAAACTTATGGTAATGCTCATATACCTGGATTTATTACATTTGGAAATCAAAAATTAATACCATAAAATTTCCAAAAGTAAAAATAAGTGAAAGCTATCCTGTGTCATTATTTGTTAATTAAACTACTTGAACGCCATTTTGATGACTAGAGATGGACAAATGCCAGAAGTCCTGTAAGGGGCTTGAAATTTGCTAGGAAAGGGGATTGTGATGGACATCATTTTGTAAAGAAAGTTAAAGTATTTCCTCCTGTTTATTTAATGTTCCAAGGATTCTGAAATGCTTTCCAAAAAAGATACACAAAATTTCCTCTTAACCTGGATAAAGGCATTGAATTCAGGGAGGAATGTCTTGGAGTCAGTGTTTAAGCCTTAGTGTCCTCAGCTGTTAATTATGGGGATTAAAAAAATAAGAGTTTGAGGTTGTGGTTTGGTACTGACTCCTCCTAAACACATCCCTGGTATGCTCATTTTTCTCACATAGGTTGTCTTCCTCCAGTTACTGAGCATTCAGGTTGGTTTCCTGGAGACTCTCTTTAGGTAGTCCATACCTTTCCCATGATACAGAATAAATAACGTGACACAATATTGAAGAAGAGTCATCCAAAGTAGTAAGAATGATGAAAATTTAATTGACAGGTGTAAAACACCTTTTTGTGTGTTTATATTTGCTCTGGTTGGGATTGACATTCTTTTTTGGTAGACCTGCAGTTTTGTGTGAGCACATATCTCATTATGCCTACATGTGTTCCACTTACCCTATTAAACTGAATCCTGTTTATTCTAGGGCAATTTTTTCTTTTCTTTTTTTTTTTTTTTTTTCATTTATCAAAGCCATTTGGGGTTTGCATACTTTTCTATATGAACTCCTCATGTCACCATTTAATTCTTTATCAAAAGTATTGGTTAACTAGTGTCAGAGCCAGACTACTTTTGCAAAATCCAGTTTACTAGCTCAGTCCAGTTGTCAAAAGTTAGGAATTTTGGATTTAACATGAATCCAAATCTCTTTGGCGAGAGCATCAGGAAGTGGCTATGCTGTTAAAAGCAGGGGTAGAATTTTCATACTCTACCAGAAAAGATAGTCCAATAGTCTGTTCCTAACATCAGCTGGTTTCAAGGGAAGATTTGAGAAACTGCAGAATGGGCAGCTGTGGAACTAGGGAAGATTATGCTGTAACCAGAAAATTACAAGTGACAGTAGGATAGCACATACTGAACTTCTGCCAGACAATATTATCTGGGATTCTGAACAAGGGAGAGTGAATGAATAAAGAGCTCTTAGGGAAGATAAATCTCATACCCTGTGAGAAAGGAGGGTTTTGTTTTTAAGCCCCTGCTTTCTCAGCTTTACAGGGGATCTTACAAGTGTTTCTACCACAGATTTTTCTTACAGGCCCTGAGCACATCAATTAATCTCTGAGCACCAAATCTCTTCTTGATTCTGAGGGATACAGGTTGAGTTATTTGAGGGGCTCTTTGATACTATAAGTGCCCCCCACCCTCCAAAAAAAAAAAAAAAAAAAAAAAAAAAAAAAAAAAAAAAACACCCAAACAAACTTCAACAACCAAACCACACACAAAAACCCCAAAACAAAACCAACCAACCAAACATAAAACACAAAAAACCACCAAAACCACAACTCTGGAGAGGAAAGGATGAAACCAGAAGAAATCAAAGATATGCCTTGACCAGAATTTAGCTTGTGTCTGGTGAGACACACATGCAAAATAAAAATATACATTGCACAGCTTAGATAAGAGAAGTGAGGGAAGACAAGAACTACCTGTGATAAAAATTGACTCCTTACCTGACTTTAATACAGTCAGATGAGGAGAAAAATTATTTTGTTTTTCTATTCAAAGCATTTGGATCCCATATAGAAAGTGTACACCAAATGAGAGTTACTAGAAATGAAAAGTCAAGTAAGAGACTACAACATGTGACTTCCCTTAAGACCAAAATCAAAACAGATTTATGATCTAGTTTAGGACACTGGTGCATTTCAGGCAGCAAACTCTGGTGCTGAGATCCTCAGAACTCATTAAACATGACATTGAGGCTGTATTAACCCCAGCAAAGCTGAAGATCTCTTCTGTGCTTAACCAGAGTGGTTCAAGAAGGAGCACAGATCAGGATTTGTCTCCTGTCTGCATGGAAGCAGACACAAACTGTTGAATCTTTTGTAATACCAAAGAATATTGAGAAATCTGGTTTTTACACTGAAGGGTTTAGCAGGATCAATTTTGGCTGGAAGGAAAGACCTCCTTTCCTTGCTAACTCCTTTTTATACAGACAATCTGACCTGACATGAAGAGGCTCCATTTCCTGGAGTGCATGTGAACTCCCAAAATAAATCCCAAAATAAGACTCTTCCCAGATGACCCTCACAGACCCCACCATACAGAATGTCTCCCTGCCTCTCAATACAAGTGCTGGAGGAGAAAGTGGGTGCAGGAGCAGCTGAAATATTGTTTGACCCTACTTAGTGGAAGGGACAAGACAAATCTCTGGGGATCATGGAGACAAGGGTGCACACTGTGGCCAACAAGTGCAGACTGAGGCTAGGGCTGCCCATACAACACAGAGCAGAGTGGGCACTGGCATCACAGTTTTATATTAACAGCATCTAATAATTTTGAAATGTTCTGTACTATGAATCATGTTTCTACCATATGCTGATACCACCACTCTTCTTGAGGCTAAATGTATCTGTTAGAAACAAATTCCTTAGGATGAATCCCTCTGAAGGACTGGATCCAGTAGTATTTCTTAGTGTTGCATGTGTGCACACAAATGCACCTGTGTGCACAAAACTTACTGGATTCTTCACAAAGCAAAGTCATAGCTTCTGTTTTCTTTGGAGGTGGGTGAATGACAGATTAATGGTCATGTCAGAGCCCAGTAAGTGGTTCCTTTGCAGTGGATATGGAAAGTGAAGTGTCATTTTCTTTCTTCAGGCTCAAGTTCTTTCTTTCCTTCAGAGAATCCAAGTTCCATCTCACTGATACGCATTTTTCTTGGTTAGAGGACAATCATGTGACAAAGTTCACCTTAAGGGCTTAAAAGGAAAGACTACATTTCCTTACTTCTCCAGAAGAAGGAGAGTTGACTCCCAGTTTCCCATGACCTCTTTGGGAAGCTGAAGTCTATACCTCAGCCTTGCAACACCCATGTTCCCTGCATGGCTCTGAGTGTCCTCGTACAGGTCCAGGTGACTGATATTTCTCAACATGTTTTGTTCAAATGTGCAGAACTCCTTCATCTCTATGTGCCAAAGGATGGAGTTTGTGAAGCAAGAAAGTAAAAGTAATTTCTAAATATAATTTCAGATCTCAGAGGAATAGCATAAGGCAAAATAGAGATCTTATGTGTCTCCTTTTCTCGTACAGTCACTGTTTACCATGTAAACTAAGGGGAAATATTTTTGAGTAAAACTCAGCATTTGAAAGAGTTTGTCTCCTTTGTCTAAAAAAGCTTTTAAAAGAATCCATTTGTCCTGTTTTTCTTCCTGATCCTTTTCTTTCCTACTCCCCCTTGAATACCACAGGTCTTATTTCTGACTTACAAGGATGGTCATCTGCTCTTCTCATTCTCATGTGGTCTCCCTGGATAGCAGAGAAATGATGAACCTTGCATTCCTTCACTGTCTTGGTCCCAGGGGAAATAACTGTAGCCACAGACATAGAGCAGAAAAAATGAGTGAGCTGGGCTTTTCCACCATCCTTTATTTACACTTTTCATGGTTTCTTTTCCCTCAATATTGGTTACGTGTTAATGTTCGTCCAGCAGCCCAGCAGGGATCACTCTACTCTCACTAGTGGAATATCTCATCACAGCAAGAAAAAGATGTAAGAGCCCAGGTCAAAGAACTAGATAGCACCCAAATTTTTATAACTTGCAATACCATTTGGGACTACTAAAATTATGACCCAAAAAACTGTTTTGTGAATGAATATAGAGTAATCCTTCCAGTCTCAGAGCAACTTTAAATGTACAGCCTCTTGTAACAAAACTCCCTTTATAAAGTTGCACACCTAAAGTGAAAGCGGCTGTGATACAGAGTGCTAGAGGCTTTGTACTTTGCAAAATAGAGCTATAAAAAGGGGGCATAGGAGGCAAAAAAATGGTGTACAGCAATTTTATAGCCTAAACTGTGACAAAATATTGGCAAAGATGAGTAACATTTGCCTGGTTTGAGGGTTCTTTACAAAATTCAGGTATCACATGAGATTTAGAAGGATCTTTCTACACAAAGGCAAAGGATCTTTTTTGAATAACTTTTGTGAGCAACAGAGAAAACAAGTATCTTCCTGACTTTATTTGCCTTTTATAATTCTTTTTGGTTGCCCAAGGCAACACCATGTACCCAGATACACGAATCTAGGAAGTTATGGTGAAGTCAGAAGGAAGGGGTAGAAGAGAGAAATATGTGTATACTGACTTCATGTTTTTATTGATTCACCAGCCAACCCACTGTGGCTATCATGAAACACATTGCTGGTATGCACCAGCTGAAAAAAGGTACTATCACAACGTAACATTAAGAGTTAGGAATCAAGAAGGATAGAAAAATTACAACATAGTTCTACAAGCTTCCTTAGAAGATACTTCAACTTTACAACTAGAATTTTTCAAAAGATGTTTATTTTACCAAATGTCTTAAACTGATAAGCCTAGCAGAGGTTGCACTGGAATAAAGTTACACTGCACAATTTTACCAGGTAAGTAGCTGCAGGAGAGAAAGAGCCCACGAGCAGGGTAAACACTATACCTGCTCACAGAGCAGCAAGAGCACTCATCCCACTTCACACCTTTTACTCAAGACCCTGGGGTTTGTGCTTTCACCTGGCATCAGGGAAAACCATTTTGAAATGATCTCTCTGTTGGACATTATCTGCCTCCCAAATCTGTCCTTAGGCTTTCACTTGTTCTCAGTTTGGGATCCACTCCACAGATCACAAAGTCTGTTCTCAGATGAGCATTATAACCAGTATGCTCTTGCGTAAATAAAGTAATCATCTCTTATTTCACTTTTGCATCCATCTGAGAACTTTCATTGGGTGGGATTTTATGACAAAGTATCAGTTTGTAGGTCCTGGTGTCATAGATTTCCACTCAGTATTCTGTTATATGGTAATTCTCGCATCACTCCAGTTGGTGGCTTCTGCTTGCTGCAAGAAATGCACGAAACTGTACCTAAAAGAAACAGTAACTCCTCCATACACCATTCATTCACCAAACTCAGTGAATTAAATTTGGATGCTTTGACAAAGACTTTCATTGAGCCTAAGTCTTTGACGAGGCTGTCACCTAACCTCCTACAAAAACTCAGTAGGCACCTTGTGACTCTACAGGAAAGAGAAGACTTCTCAGCAAACACTTGTGGGGGTACTTAGAAGAGTTTGCAGCCAGTTTCTTGAAGAGAATCTGATGGAGCTGTGGAAGCAAAACTGAGCACAGGTGCAATTCTGTGTTAGCTTAAGTTGGTCCTGCAAAAAGATGAAAGGAAAAGTGATGGGGTAAATTCAAAAGCACTCCCTTAAATATAGTCAAGGTTTCACTTAGATTAATTTTTAAATAAGAAACAAAAATATTAAAAGATTTACACAGAGACAAAAAAATCAGAATCATAATGGACTTCAATGCCATGAGTATCAGGAGCTAACCTGACAGACTGCAATGAAGATGTATATTGTGGGGAAATACAGCCTCTACAATTTATTATTTCATGAAGAAATAGCATGTAGTGCCATGAGCCCCTGATGTACCTCACAGGGAATTTGCAGGAGATGTCCTTTAATTAACTTGAGTCACTAGTGAATGCAAGTAAATAAATCAATGCAATCTTGATCTTCTCAGAATTAAATGTGTAGAGGTTCCTTCATTACCTTGGGAGTTTCTCTCATTATTTGTTTCTTAGTTATGCAGATTGATTTGGCTGTTCAGCGTGGAGGTCCAAATTTCCCTCCTCATGCCAGAGGTGTTGTCAGTGAGCAGAAGAAAGCAGGAGACAGAGTTCCCTGGAGCTAGCACTGGGTTTCAGTGGTTACCTGAACTAACATTGCAGTTCTATACACCTCCTGTTCCTTGAAGCCTGCTCCTTCCCCTGTCTCTCCTGTTTTGGTGGAAACACCATAGGGAACTTGGTACCAGGACCTCCATGAACTTTGTTTTAGGGAGTCAGCGAAGTCTGCTAAGGTAGATGAATGAGTGTCAGAACAAAGGTCCTACTTCCAAGACAGGATTTCTGTTATACAAATGGCATTATGTGACAATGGACGGAGAGAGGAAAGGAGAGCAGATGGAACTAGTGTCAAGTACTGAGTGTACTTAGGCCTCTACTCACTGTTATCAGTTTGTGACTGAGCAGGTAAGTCATATTTCACACTATTGCTAGGAGTTCCCTGAGTGACCCTGCTCCAAAACCTACCCAAACTTTCAGTCAGAAGACTGCCTAGCCCTTTTCCAGTCCTTTTACAGCAAATGACTAAGTTGGATTTGAAGCCATTTCTATACTGGACACAGTCAAAATAAATGCAATGACTGAGAAGTAATTCTATAGCTTTGTGCTTCAAATATGCATTCCTGGCTGAGTTTCCTGACTAAAGACAAAAAAATCATTTTTTATTACACATCAAGTGTTAGTATAGCTTTTAAAAGACAAACCGATTTCAAATATCAGGGAACAGAATAAAGTTTAAACCATAGGAGCAGCAATTTCTTACTCTGGAAATCAATACCTTTGCACTGAGGAGAGCTGCAAAGTCTCTTCAGTTTCTATTGCCATAAGCTGAGGCTCTGGTTCCCACTGTAAGCATTACTCAGTTTCAACAGACTTTGATCCTTACTGGGAGGGAACAAGGATCCGACCTCTGCCTGAACTTGGGTCCTGTGGAGAAAGAGATTCCCCGGTTGGAAAAATAGACGTTTCTGAGCTTCTTATACATCTGTTAGCTTCCCAACACACAGCATGTGCATGTGCCTGGGAAGCGTTTGTGAGTCATCTCCTCTAATTAACCTCTCAGAGAAGGTTGCCAGCTAATTTGCTGACCAACCCCAACCAAACAACCAATCTACCAAATAAATAAATAAATAAATAAATAAATAAATAAATAAATAAATAAATAAATAATTTTTTTTTAAAAAAAGGACTATAAAAAAAATGCCAGGCAGTGGTTTTGAGCATGATTCTTGAATTAACTTCACCAGACAGAGTAAAAAAAATAGTTCTGGCTGCTGTGCAATAATCTCATTCCTGCATCTGCTTTTAACACTGCTCCCTCCTCACCCCCAAACTTTCTGTCCCAGGTTAAAATGTAAGATGTGCCCAAAGTATGTATTCTATCACCATCTTCATGAGCTGTTGAAACCAGGTGGGGCAGTGTTTCCCTTATCTCCTGCTAATGGCTCATCAATGCCTTGCCTCATGACTCATAGATAACTCCCCCGGGAGCTGTCTCTGTTTAATGGGCCATCAAGGACCCATCACATGACTCATAGAA
>VZUI01093783.1:0-43122 GCA_013401135.1 Cettia cetti
CTTATCACTCTCTACAACTCCCTGAAAGGTGTCTGTAGGTGGGAGTTGGTCTCTTCCTCCAGGCAGCAGCTGACAGAACGAGAGGACACAGTCTTAAGCTGCACCAAGGGAGATATAGATTTTTCATGGAAAGAGTGATAAAATACTAGAATGGTCTGCCCAGGGAGGTGGTGGGTCACCACCCCTGGATGTGTTTAAAAAAAGACTGGATGTGTCACTCGGTGCCATGATCTAGTTGAGGTGGAGCATGGGTTGGACTCCATGATCTTGAAAGTCTCTTCCAACCTAGTGATTCTGTGATTAAAACAGTGGAATTCTGAAAGGTGTTTCCAATGTGGGAGCAAAAAGCCAACCTGTTTTTCTGGTGGTTTTTTTTTGGTTTGGGTTTTTTTTTGTTTTGGTTTGGTTTGGCTTATTGGTGTTTTTTGTTGTTGTTGGGTTGTGGTTTTTTTTGTAGTTGTAGAGTTCTATGTTTTCATAAGAGCCTATGGCACCTAAAACAGGAGAGAACATTGAACTCCTGTCAATGACCTAGGAGTTCCTGTCAGTGAGTAGCATGGCACAGTTTCAAGCTGTGCTAAATAAGAAAACTTAGCCATGTGCATCTGGCTGTGCCAGACAGCTGCCCACCAAAACAATACAAACCAGTCATTCCTCATGATTGACTGGTACATCTGTAAGCTGAGGTACTGAGGACTCAGTGCCCACTTAGCATCTCAAGTACCTCTCAGCATTTCAAAATGCATACAGTAAAAGAAAAAAAAAAACCTACAAATAGGAGACTATATATCATAAATACAATATAAAGTCATGAGACTTAAAAATTTACATTTTGATTGTTGTGTTTTGAGGCTGTTGGCCATTTGCTATTTTAAATAAGATTAATTGTAGAAGTATAAGGTAAGAAACCTCCTTTAAAGGAAAGTATATGAAATTGCTTATGTGCTTGTATGGCTTTAGGGGCTAGCTGTAGAGTTAAAATACTAGCCAATTGAAAATCTTATAGAACTGGCAGTGTTCTCACTTTCACATCTGATACAACCATAGGAGATTTAAATTCATTTTATTTCAGTGTCAGATTTTGCACTGGCTGAATTCTGTGTGTATTCACGGGCTCATCTGCCCATTCCTCATTATTCCTCTCCCCATCCACCTCTCATATTCTCATATAAATGGTTTAGCCACTCTGTCATCCCATTTCTCACTACATGCACATTTCTCCAGAGACACAGGCAGTTACGTGGTAGTTTACTCATGTAAAATTCCTCCAGCAACTTCGTAAGCATTCTCTTTGACTGGTTTCTGCACCCCTTTTAAAGTGTAATTTTTACATACCTGATGCAATTCATTTTCCCTGTTTATTTTTCCTCCTTTATTTGAGATGAAGAAAAAGCCATTTGTGTTTTGCTTACTTCTTTCTCTGTATGGTAAAAATCAAATAAATGTAAATCAATATGTATTAGAATGAAGCAAACACTAGGTAAAAAATGTAAGTTCTTGATTTTGTTTCTCTTTGAGTTTTATTTTCTGCACTGTTGCCTTATCAGTTTCAAACTTTTTTTTTTTTTTTTTTTTTTTTTTTTATGTCTTGATGAGAGACAGAAAGGTTTTCTGTGTTTAGAAGTTACTTATGTATTTAACCAGGAGTCAAGACAGTATTACATTCAACAGAATTCATTGAGGAATACTTAGAGTAGAAATTATTCTTTTAATCCATTAGTGAAAAATACATCCATGAAAAAATCCTGAGGATTATGCAAAGATATCCTTTAATCTGAATCTTTTTTCAGTATTTTCTGGTTTTTGCTATCCACTGTGGGATTTGTAATGCATGCCTTAGCAGACAAAGTATGTTTCCATGTGGCAGTAGTCACCTCTATCTGTAGAGGAAGTTCCAAACTTTTTGTGTGACCGATAAGACTGTGACACAAAATCTTCTAAAGGTGTGACTGAGCAGTGGCTGTATTTATAAAAACAGGGCTTTAGATTAGATATTCGAAAAAAATGTTTTCACTGAAAGGGTGGTCAGGCATTGAAACAGGCTGCACAGGTAGTGGTGGAGTCACTGCTCCTGAAAGTATTGAAAAAAAACATTTGGAGGTGGTACATGGGAATATGATAAAGTGGTGGACATTGTGGTTGGGCTCAATCAGCTTAGAGATCTTTTCCAACCTTAAATATTCTGTGACTCTGTGAAAAATGACAACAGGAGCAGATATGTCCTATTGTTAGGAGTATATGTGAATCTTACATGATCCGATTAGCTTTTGCAACTGTGTAAGTGTTTACTGTAGAAAAAGAGATTCATCATAGTAAAATATATTGCAAGTGCAATTTAGAGCAGATTAAAAATATCCTTATTGCCCTGCTGAATAGAAGAAGACAGGTTCAGCTAAATCTGGTGAAGCTAATAAGGCAGTGATGCAAAACAAATAGTTTCAGGTTACGTGCAGTCAAGTGAAATACAGGAAAATGTGTATGCAGCAACCAGAAAATCAGGTCCAAAACCAGGACCAGCTTTTTCTAATGTGATCCACATATTCTATCACAGTTGTGAAGAGTGTATTTGAACAAAACTGTAATACAGGTTTTCATAGTTTGCTTCATTAGTTAAATGATGTGCAGGAGCTTTTCGAAACACATGTAACCCTGAAATCTGCTATTCACTTGAATTTCAACAGGAAATTCCACCTACTCTGAGTGTGATTAAATCAAAGAGGTTTCATCATCTTGCAGTGGAACTCAGGATGCTGGGTATGCATGGACTGGGTCTCACAGCAGCCAGCATACCCTGTACTGGGACATGCAAGCTTGGCTAGTAAAATAAAGATCAGTGTAGATAATAAAATGTGGGAAAATTACTAACTGGGACGTGCCTCTTAGGGCCACATATTGGAAATAACTATGCTGACACATCTGGTTTAAATGGCCAGATTGTGGAATTTACAATTGTTGATCTTACTACCCCTAAACTAGCTATACAATACTGATACTGAACACTTTGCACAATCATCTAATAATACAACACTTGCCAAAGAAACAGCAGATAGCAATCCTAAACATTTCCCATGTACTGGGATTTGAACCACAGTTGTGGAGGGCAATATGCAGTATGATAGAGCACAGCAGTTGTGGATGGGCAACACTGCTGATCTGTACCAGGCTGAAGATGGGAATTGTAGAAAAGTTTGAAAGAGAAAACCTAACTATCCAGTCCAAAGGGTGGTATAAGGTGGCTCTGTGTCCATTTTCAGGTGACCAAGAAGGTGCTAGACTAGATTTTTGCCCTCTCTTCTTCGCTGCCCCCCTTCTACCCTGCTCCATAGTAGTAGCTGCCACTGTGTGTGAGCAGCAAATCATGAGCAGCAAGTCCCTGGTCTCCTCCTTCTGCTGTGGCTCCCTACCATCTCCCCCTGCTACAGCCCCACAACACTGTCAATCTGTGGCTGCAATAGGGATCTCTCTACTGGGATGGGCACAAGTGTGCATTAGGCAGCCTGTACTGCTGGAAGGGCTGCTCTGCCTTTGATGGGCAGTGGGCAAGAAAATATGTTCTGTGGGTTGGTTTAAAGCCTTGAGTCAGCAGTTGGCCCATGCTGGGTTATGTCTGTCATAAAAGGTGATACGTGAGATTCCGGTCCCTGTCGTATTTCTGTCTTTTATCTAGCTGCTATCCAATGTGAAAACCAGGAGGATTTCTATTGTGTTCTATAGTTTTGTAGCCTGATGAAGAATGCTGCTGTATCTCCTGATCAGGCACTCATTCTGGTGCTTATCTAGGTCTTCTGGGCATCTCTGAATAGTCCCCTGTTTACCCTGTACCCATGAAGTCTCTGCATCTTTCAGTCTTGGACCAGTTGCTGATTTTGTTGTGTTGCAGAAGGTGAACCAGTTAGATACAAAAGTGCATTTTAACTCTCTCAGATAAGTGTGTAGCTGTATCATTAGTCTGTATAAGAACTGTATGCATTTGCACCCCTCTGTTGAAATAGCAGGAGGTTTTCTGCCACAGGCAGGTATGGCAACTGAATGAGAAACTTCTGCAGTGCACTGGAAGAAAACACAGCATGTGCTCCTCTTTGTAGCAAATCAGATGCTGTAGATAGTACAGAGACAACAGATGCATTTCCCTGGTGAGTCACTGAGCTTCCTTAAAGCCCCCCATCTCCAAGGCTTTCAGCTGAGGTGAAGCATATTACACTGCTCCCAGTACAGTCAAAACCTTAAAGGCTTAGTCAAACCTATAACTAATTAATGCTTGTGTTAGACTTAGAAGATATCTCACTAGATGAGCACCAAGTCTGTTGCTAATGATTTTAAATCTGTGAAGAAACTTCCTAAAATCCTTTGAAATTGGCAATTATAATGTTCTGTCTTACATGGGAAAGCTTTGATCACTCCAGAGCAGGAAATAAATGCATGACTTAAACTGGAGGGATACAGTAACAGAAGAGCAGCAAACTGTGAAATACAGTGACGTGGCAGAGAGCCAGAGGAAGATTTGCTGTTGCTCCTTCCAAAACTCAAATTGAAGTCATTTCAGTATTTCTGTGTTGCATAAATGACTGTGAAAGTCCTAGGAGGTCTGCAATTGCATGTGAAGATAAGACTTAATTGAAGACTTTTTGCTTTCATGTCTTCTTCATTTTTTTAAATTCCTATGCAATTACAAGGCTGTTTTCTGACACAGCTCTAGGAGTGAACCTAATGAAAATCTGACTTGTTCTGTCACAGGTACTTAGACGTGATTTTAAAAAAAAAGGTGTTAAATATATCTGAAAGCTGATTGTTTTCTGTTCAACAGTATGAATGCTTTGCAGAGAAACTAACTAGCTGCAATATAGAAGCCTTATTTTTGCAGTGGTGTTTTCTGAGAGCAAAACGTGATGCTATCGTATGTGGTTGACTAATGTCTGTTGTGGGTTTAGCAATGCCATCCACCAAACTGTTTCCCTAATTTATATAATTTTTAATGAGATCATTAAAATTAAGAAGGTTCTTAGGTATAAAGCAGTCTGGTATTTGCTTGTAAACTTTTTACTCTTCCTCAAATGACTTTCAGTTATTAATGTGTAGAAGAGAGACAATAAGAACATTTTAAGAAAATAAAAATGCATTCCAAAAAGACTGCTTTTATGGAGGTATGGGGTCTTTTTAAGCTGCTGTAGTGCTGTCACCTGCATATATTATGCACCTGTTGGAGGCTTATTCAGAAAAAAATTACTCACTTTGATTAATTGCATAATAAATTCTCCCTAGTGGCTGTTTGATTAAGTGAAAAATGCTACAAATTGTTTCTTGAAGGAACAAATATTATTGTAGTGGGTTTATATCGAAATAAAGTTACATCCAAGTAAAATGAGGGGGAAAAGGTATCTTTCTCTAATTGTCCATAAGCTCTCCACTGAGGGATTAAATGTTAGCACTGTGCCTATTGATGCAGTCCTAGTACACTTCAGAAGTTTTACAAACATTTGGGATATTTATAACCAGTTATTGGAAATAAAACCATTTAAAATACACAGTGTACTTATTTCATTGCATGCACATATAATCCTTTAACTGGGCTTTTACATGTGTTGGTTATTTACACAAAAATGAGATGCCAGGTTAAACTGACATGTGGAGATGCTGTGTAATCAGGGAATTGCTACCATTTATTATTTATGTATTGACAACATTTATGTGCATTTGTCAGTTACCAGGGTTTCATTGCATAAGGTATCATATGAACATAGAGCAGGAATATGACACCTGCTCTAGGGAATTTAGAAATAAAATGACATACAGGAAGAGAAGCTGAGAGGACAGAGAAAGTGGGTGTTACTGCTAAGAAAAAGTCATATATATTAGTGTAAAAAGCAGTTGAGTTGGTGAAGCAGCAATTTGTCATCTTTTCTAGTTGTTCCAGTTTTCAAAGAGGTATAGAAGGGGTTTGTCTCAGTTCTACATCTGTAAAGTAGAGATAGTAATACTTTACTCAAAGGTATTTTTCTGTGAACAGGAATATGTTCACATTTCTGAAGCTCTTTCAAGAGTAAAAGGGTTGGCTTGAAGTCACAGGTTACAGGGCAGTGTCCCACTATGAGGAGGTTGTGCAGGGAGCCTTTGCAGCCTCTGAGGACCCAAGGCACATGTGAAGGCAGCTCTGCTTGCAGTTCCCTGGAGTCCCTGGTGCAGCCCCTTGCATGCTGTGTCAGCCTCAGGTCAGGAAACATTTTGAGGTGAGAAGCATTCACCTGGAGACCTGCTGTTTCCTGATGGTTCAATAGGAAGCTGAGAATCATGAGACCTTGGAACTGAACCTGGCAATATCAACTCGAGCATGTCATTTTGCTTTCTTTGCTTGTTTGCTTTCTGCAAAGCTGAGATGATACACCCATACTTTCTGACGTTGGTTGAGGAACAGAAGTACTGCATACATACAAGGTGCAGACAGTCAGTGTGCATGCAGGCACGTGAGCAGCCAAGTCTGCTGCTTTGGGTGAAACAAGGGAGCCTTTCAGCCTGTGCACAGCCTTCCCAATGGTGTATGACTTCACCTAGGGGAGACTGCATGAACATACCTGAAAACATGAGTCAAAACAGCTGATCTGAACATTTATCTTGTGGTGGATCGTCTCTGATCATAATTCTTAATGGGGATTTTCACCCTGTGTGACCCACTGCTACCCAGAAACTATGGGCTGCAGCAAGATCTCATACCTCATGGTCCCTGAATGTCAGCATGGAGAAATGTGGGAATATCAGGGGGACATTTGTTGTGTAAACAAAGTTCTAACATCTCACAAAAGGAACAATTATATTGAATGGGGATACCGCTGATGTTATTTTATCTAATTGCTGTAATTTAGTGTTCATATGAAGTGTGGTAGTACAGTCACGACATATTGAAAAGTTGGATTTTCCTCATGTATAGCAATCAGTAAAGCTTGGGTCCATGTGTCATGTTTGATGATAATAAAAATAATGGTACTATTTATCCTGTATTATTTTTCTTCATGTATCATTCTTCACGCTACAAAGGTAGCCACAGGTATAGGGGTGGTGGCTGTTGGCAGCAGTTTTCCATTAGCTGCCATTTCAGTTCCACAAGGTCTTGCAACACTTTTTCTCGGTAGTCCCTGGTGCTGGATGAATGGGCACAGCTTTTCATTCTTATGCCCTCCATACTGCCTCTTCATGGGTCACCCTGCAAGCTTCGGTGTTTGCTGCCAGTTTCCCCACTGCAGTGTCATGACACATTCCTGTCTGCAATTCTGACTTCAGGAAGGTGATGCTCTGTATTAATTTGTTACTTGTACTTCAGAAATGAATGTTGACTTGTAAGTTGTGACCATAAGGCCAAGTACTGACATGGACAAAATTTTTAAATTGCACGGGTGGAGTGGATAAAAACCTACATTTCTTTGTATTCTCTCTTAAAAAAAAAAAAAAAAAAAAAAAAAAAAAAAAAAAAAAAAAAAAAAGCATATGTTAAAAAATTATTAGAAGGACCATTCCAGATTTCTGATGTCTTCTGCCAATAACTTATGAGGGGAAAAACAGTAAGAAAAGTGGTGGGTCC
Organism: Cettia cetti; assembly: GCA_013401135.1. Lineage (NCBI taxonomy): Eukaryota > Metazoa > Chordata > Aves > Passeriformes > Sylviidae > Cettia > Cettia cetti. The sequence continues at coordinate 7,568 of VZUI01093783.1, forward strand.
TACTAACAAGAGAACAAGAGGAGGAGACTTAATTGTAGTTTCCAGAGTCTTTGGAGTTTGTAGAAATCCCAGAGAGATTGATAGAGTAAATGAAAGAAAAGAAGAGCAAAAGAAAAAAAAAAAACAGGTGGTGGGGGGAAGGTCGAAAGAGGAAGAAGGGAGGGAGAAAAGGAGGAGCAGTGATGGGCTTGGGGAAGGAAGACACACCACCCTCTACCCACTTACACACATTTCCACACTGCCTTGGACCTTGAGGGTGGCCTTCAGCCCCTCCTCTCTTCTTCCTCCTCGTAGGGAACTGTATGCACTCCCCTTCCCCTTCTTCTCTTTCTCAACCCCACATCTGGATGATTCCCTTCAGAAAATCCTACTCTTCTAGAAGAATGAACAGTTCTTGTCTGCGGGCAGGAGGGAGTACTGCAAGCAGATTTTGGGTAATTGTCACTCACTGCCTGTGGCAAGTGTCCATATCTGAGATTATCATATAAAATTTCTATTTGTACAAAGTACAGTCTCATTGCAGCTCAAGTTCTGTGGATTTGTTGGCAATATTACAAGTAAATTATTTTAATGGTTGTTAAAAAGTGAGTGTTGACAGGGCTATTCAGGCTGTAATGACCATTATAACCTAAAAACCTCCAAGGAGCTTTATTGTTTTCAAAAGAGAAATGTGTGTTCCTAGGCTGAAAGGTAATTTGGTTGGAATAATATATTTCATTTGTAATGAATACATCCCAAGTTAATGCTGCCTCCTTGAACATTATGCAAACCCAGGATTTGAGGGTAAAACTCCCTGCTCCTAAGCATGGCACACTGCTGCCTTTATGGACAAGACATAAGTGTGTGTTACAGATAAAACAGAGACCGCTGGTTTTTCAACAAAATGTACAGACTTTTGGTAGTAACTCTTTGTGAAAAAACATTTGAAGGAGAATTAAAAGCCTTGGACTTTTAAGAACTATGTTGGGAAGAGTTTTAGTGTGCAACAGGGAACAGACAGGCTGGCAAGCCAGTAAGTTCTGCAAGTTCAAGTTTTTTTCAGAGAAACAATATTTAGAAATAAGTTTCAGCCAAATTTCACAATTATTTTAATTGGAGAAAACAGCTCTAAATTCTTTTTGATGCAATAACTATAATGAGTACTATTTTAAGAATCCACCCAAGGCTCTAGTCATGAAAGAACATGTGCTTGACTGGGTTGCATTCACTGTATAAAATAAAACTGATGTTCTACTTGCAGCTCTAAAGAAAAAGTCTCCATTCTTTTTCCTCCATGCCAGAATTCCATGATGGCTATGATGAGTATCCTAGTTCTCCATGGAAAAAAAACAGAAACAAGCTGTAATTACTATGGAAAAACAAAATTAAGTAAAGAAAGAAACTGGCAGAAGAAAAGACATACTAGTGCAAATCTTGATCAAAAAAAAAATTTCTGTTCAGTTGAAAGTGTGTCCATAACATATTTGATGTACATCTACTACGTGCTACTATTTTCTGATGTACACTGTACAACAAATAATTTTCTAAGAGCAGGGAAATATTGGGGGTGTTGGGGTTTAACCCCAGCCAGCACTAAGTTCCACGCAGCCACTTGTTCACTTCCCCATCAGTAGAATCATGGAGAGAATCAGAAGGCTAAAAGTGACAAAATCATGAGTTGAGATAAAGACAGATTAATAAGGAAATCAAAAGCCCCACTTTAGCAAGGGTAAACAAGGAATTTCTCCCACCTTTCCCATGGGCAGGCAGATGTTCAGCTATCCCCATGAGAGCAGGGCTCCAGCACACGTAATGGTAGCTTGGGAAAACAAATGCCATCACTCCCATCATCCTTCCCTTCTTTCTTCTTCCCTCCATTCTGTATACTGAGCATGATGTCATAGAGTCTGGAACATCCCTTTGGTCAGCTGGGACCACCTGCTCTGGCTGTGTCTCCTCTCAACCTCCCCTGCACCCCCAACTTCCTTACAAGCCTGGCAGTACAAATAGCCGTAGAGGCCTTGGCTCTGTGCAAGCCCTGTCCAGCAACAACAACACCTCTGTATTATCAACCCTGTGTTCAGCACAAATCCAACACACAGCCCCATAAGCCATTGTGAAGAAAATTAACTCTACCAGCCAAAACTAGGACATAGGGTAAGAATTAGTATCCAAGGGCTACTACTGCATTTAAGCGACTTGCATGCTCAGAAAGAAATTAGAAAAAGGTTAACTGCTATAGTATAGCAAGCTAAATTTCAAGAGGAGGATTGATTCCAATTACAGATGATAATCTACTTTCTTTGATGTAGAAAAATAGCCAAAACAAGCCAGTTGGCCAAAAATGTGGAGTCGTTGGTGTTTGCATGAGAATGACCTATTCAACATACACCAATGTAGCCTCTCAAGAACCATAAACATAAAAGTAGATATTAAGATACCAATAAGATTAAAAAACCCTTTTTCCCTACAGTTATATTCTGTCATTGCATTTAATTTGAGTGCAAATATGGAGTTCATAAGAAACCAGACACATTTTAGTGAACTAATAAAATTTGATCCTAATAGAAATGTACTAGTATATTGCCTGTATAAGAGCAGTGAACCCATTGTTTTGGCAATAAGCCAGGCACTGCTGGATAAATTAAAATGCAACCCTTTCATCACTGCTTGATTTAGCAATTAGTTGACATCAAACTAAGAAATATGCACTAGGCAGAGTATAGAATGTGATTTCTCCATATTAATATTCTAAACTCTTTTATTGCATGTCTATATAGTAGGCAGAATTAATACTGATAGGATTTCCTCTATTTACTTAAAATAAAAAATCCCTAGTCATGTTAAAGTGTTATTTTGCAGTTGCATTCAGCATAGATAAGATATTCCTTCACCCTTAATCTAATTATGACAAAATTAATAATGACAAGCCTTGACAAAATAAGTGTGTGGTAATTAATAAAAAAGTGGGTTAGATATGAGGGAGTTTGTGCTGTTGATGATGACAGGGCTCAGCCGATAAATCATCAGTACAAGAGGAGTAGGCTGAGAAAAGACAACCATAAAGGTAAATTACAAAATCTATATGAGACCCTGGGGACTAGGAAGATAATGATGTAAATCAAATCTGAGATGTGGGCTGAGGCACAAATATATAGGTGAAAAGCAAAGCTTCAATTTGATACAAGAAAAAGGAAATGTTTGAGAAATTATCTGTAGGTTATATGTGGCCTCAGAGAACAATTCATCCATCATTCAGTTAACTGTTGACAGCTTGCTTTCCCTGGGGAGTTAATTTGATGGCAACCTCCTGCCCTTAGCTGTCATTTTTATAGGAGCTGGGAAGTTTATTCCTACCACAGTGAGGCTTTTTCGCTCACCTGACACCCAGAATGCACACAAGTAGGTGTCTGCCCTGCTGGGACAGAGAGTGCCACCAAGAGTGGACCAGAGAAATCAATGTGGCCATTAAAAGGAAGCTCCCGGTCAGTTCCCCAGATGGCCCTGGGAAGTGGATCTGAATGCTTTGACAGCTGAGCCATCCCTCAGCCACTGCCAGCATTGGTTCATCAGTGACCCAGGAGCCTGCCCTAGCAGCTCATGAAGGCAAGGCCCCTGCACCAGGCTGGCCTTTGTGTAGTAGGTTTATGGGAACAGCTTATAAAGAACAATTAAAGCATTAGAAATAGGTGCATATGAAGTAAAAGTTGTCAGAAAGGTTAAGTGGACAGCTTGAACTTTCAAGCTGCAAAATAAAACAAAATTAACAGGAATAATTAGGAAGGAAAGGAGGGAAAGAAGAAAGAAAATAAACTAGAAGACAGCAGAGTGAATTTTGGCTCCTATTCTGAACTAACAAAGAACCTTTTTCAGAAGACTTCTGGCATCTCTTTTCCAAAAGCTCTGTAGTTTTTTGTACTTTAAGCTTCACATACGTGCTATAGTTCTGATTCAGTTTTTTCTGGGAAAAAAATGACAGGACACTTGTGTCCTGTTTTGGGAAGATAAGATGTTTTATTTTGATCTTATCCCAGAAGTAAATTTTACTAATTAAGAAATAAAAACGGGCAGATACATACTCTCTTGTCTTCTGCATGCTGGCCTCAAAAGTAAATTGGTTCAGGTATTTATATAATGCCACAATCCTTTCATAATTCTACAGTCTCGTATGAAAGCCCTGATCCATTTACATAAAATTTGGAATTTACAGCAGAAGGCTAAACAATTCTTAGTTTTTTTTCTTTCTAATCTCAGCTGTAAGATGTGTTTGATTGATGCTGTGATGGACTCTTTCCCCTGTTGTGCCTCAGAGTACAAGAAAAGGGAGAGTTAATGCTGATCCATATATTCTAACCATTCACGGACCAAAGATGCTCCTTTGGGATGAAGATTAGAACTTCTTTTCTAATGCAGACTTTGATGCAGTTATCTATTTCTTATTGAATTTAGTTACCTATAATACGTGCCTCGTGAGAACTTTTAAAAGGCACTGTTTGCACAAGTTGTATGTAGCCAGCACAGCCCCAAGAGAAGTGCTTTACTTTTCTGAAGAGAGCATTTACTTCCTGCTTCTTTCATATGCCAGTCTCTTAGAGTGGGTGGTGGGTGGAGAAAGTTTAATTTCTCATTTTCTTTTCTTATTTTGCTTTGGTATGCTTATGCAGGAACCTGTCCTTTGGAAAGGGGTGGTAGTCTTCATCACAAATTATATATAACTTCAAATAATCAACGTTTGGAGCTTGGAAAATTTGTGTTTTCTATAAATGAAACCATATATAATTTGTATAATACTTTTTCACAGAAAAGCTATTTTCACTTTATGGAAATACTTACTCTCATGTAAGTCCCTTGAAGCTGATGGTAAAACTGAAGTTACAAGTTAATAATATGTAGTACCAGAGAATATTGTGTGAAGTATTGGATGCTGAATTGCAGAAAGCTGTGTGGATATATGAACTGTATTTGTTATTAATGTGTGGCATTTATGGGCTGAAGAAAGATCAACTTTTTCAGAGTGTCAAGATACTCAATTTTTTTCAGATTCATTTCCAGAGTAGAACTTAGGGTACAACTTCAAGATTACCATTGAAGCCTCAGACAGGTGTTAGTGCATATATATGCATGCATGATTATTGATGTCAGTTTAAGAATTCTAAAATTCTCTCACACACAGAATAAATAGTTGAACAATTTACTCAGAATAACCAATGCCTCTTACTAATTTCCCTAATTTTCTTTACAAGAAACGTATTTTTTTTTTTTTTAGAAATCATTCTTACACTCTGTATCGGGATAGGCAGATAATTTAGAGTTTAAGTGCTTTTTTTTTAAAGGAGAATAGGGTAAGAGAAAAAATTGTTTCAGTTCATTTGTGGAAATTGTGTTCAGGGTATTTGAATTTAAGACATTTTAGATAATAAATTTTTTGTATTCTCGTTACTTTTATCTCATCAAAATCAGTGGCAACACTTCATGTTTCTTTAATGGAGCTACAGTTTCTTGTGGAGGGGCTTGGGTGTGTCAGGGAGACAAGAAGGAGCTTTACAATTAAAACTGTTACATAGCAGTCTGACTTAAAAGTATTCAGGACTTGTCAAAGAAACTAGAAATTAACTCTGAACTCTGTAAAATTTCTATCTTTAAGTATAAAAAAGAGGTCTCTTCAGTTCGTAATATCTTTATGGGCTTTAAAAAAATAGGCTCCAGATAAAGAAAAGCATTTCCTTTCATTAAACCCCATGAGTACTGTTAGATGGAAAGGTCTTTACTTTAAAACCTCGGTGTGATTCTGTGATGAAAATATGTATTTCCCAATAAATATGTATTTCATTATTGAAAATTCCTCCGCTTGTGCATAGCAGAGTAATAGGAAAAATTTTTTAGGAGCAGAAGCTGATGAAAAAGTTTTGTAAACCGGCAGAGAGAGGGTTTTGTGGAGGGAAGACATGATGTCAGTTAGCCCTAGATGGACTCAGAGGGGTGGAAGACTGAAGATTAAGTGACAATAAACTCAGAAATATACACTGAAACATTTTTGATGCACTGTACATTCCTCAGTACCTTTGAGTAAGAGATTGTTCAGGTAAGACACTGACCTTCATGCTGTAACATACCCTTGGCCAGAAGGTTAGCCTGACAGGACCAATCCAAATTCCTCATAAAGATCTGATTTTCTCCTCAAGAGGTATGTGGAATCACCAGGTATATTGCTGCTTTTCAGGAAAACATTTTGAAAAGGATTCATGTCATTTAAGTGCACAATGTCATACAGTAGGAGCATTTTAATTTGGAAGTCTTGAATCTCCCAATGTCTTTTTTTAAAAAAATTCTAATAATGATATATGAATGTAGTTACAGTAAATCCAGTATCTGGGAAACCTTTTCCTGGCCTCTCTTCTTTCAGAGTCCTTGAATGCAAAATTGCAGTGATGCCTTATAGACCAAAATTGATTTCAATGGTGTAGCTTGAACAACAACAAAAAATGGGTCTGAGGAGAACAGAATGTTTTTACGTCTAGTTATGGCAAGGTCAGCCAAGCCAGACTGCATTGAGGACACCTTATTGGTCAAGTGAAGGTATTACTTATTCATTTTGGTTTACGTCTGACAGATATACTGCTGTGACTTGCAGAGTAATATTTTGACATAAAAAGTTCACTATTATGGCATAACAGAGTAGCATTTTTATTATACATAGGATATTTCAAAACTGTTTAAATTTTGCGGCTACTTAGTCTAAGGTAGTTGGATAGTGATTGTTTATTTTAAAAGATAATTTTAAACAGTTACCCAAAATATTTTTTTTCCTTGCTGTTTAACTAATTTGCAGGTTTTTTACTGTGAATTGTATTTTAGGGAAAAAAAGTATGTATTGTTTGAAACTCTCATCACAATATTCATGTCAGTGAAAGCTTGGCTGCCTGTTTTCTCTGCAGACTTATGTAAATTTTCAGGGACCTTGTGTGAATGGAAGGAGTCTGAATTTGTGTCCATGGTAATCTGTTCAATGTGTAGAGGAAGTTACAATGGCCTTAGCCCATGAAAAGGATCAGTTGTTTTCATGGAAAGCAGTCAAGACATGCTTTGAATTCAGATAGTCAGCTTAATCAGAGCTGGATTTTGTTTTGTAAGGGTTTCTCTTTGAAAGAGCTGAATGCTGGTCACCTGCTACAATCAAAATACATCATTCATCTGTAAAGGGGCATAAAAATTTAACAGTTAGCTGAAGAATGGATACATCCCTGAAACAAAGGAAAGAAAGTCCTGCAGTAATTTAGAATCTCTACTTGGGCGTGTAGAAGCATGAAAATGCCACAGCTATCCAGGCTGATTACCTGCCTTCAGCCATGGGCAGCTGAGTGAATTCATACTGTGCTTCTTTAGGAATGGGAATTCAGCAGTGCTTGACTTCCTGGCTGTGCTGGGAGTCCTGCCTGGGCAGGACTGGCCAACATACCTGGTAGGCAAGACAGAGGGGTGTGAGCAACTGTGGGAATTTAGTCGTATATCAGCCATCGGAGAACATAACAAGAATTCAAGTCTAGTCCTCCACCTCAGACAAAACAGTTTTGCATGTGCAGCTTACAGCCCTGGTAAGAATAAAGTAATTGAAACTATATTTCTCTTTTGTCTTTACTAAAAGCAATCATATAACATTTGGGGTTTTTTTTTTCCCTGCATTTAAATGAAATTACAGTACAAATATTAGGAGAAGAAGTATCATTGGGCAACCTATGTTTATTTGGCTATTCAGCAGAGATTTAATTTGAAAGATTGAATAATCTGAAAAAAAAACTTGTCTCAGCTTCATCTGTTTCATCTAGTGAAAGTAAAAGATCTTTCTGCTTCATATCTTAATTAATCAGCTGCAGAATATTTCCAGAGGTTAATGGTAGATTTGTATTGGGGATGGCTTGCTTTTGATGATGAGAAGGATGACAAGGTTAAAAACAGTAAATACAATGTAAGAAAATAAACAGTTCAGTGTCTATTATTCATTCAAGTTTTTTTGCAGTATCTATAAAGTGCTACTTGAACATTTTCCATGCTACCAATGTTAGCTAAATAAATTTTCCTTTTTGTTGCATGAAGTTGCATTTAGAGAGCACTGTAACTATGTTTCTTGGCCTTCCTTGAAAATGGCATTACCCAACAGCTTTACAGTGGGAAGAGGAAGATCTTTCAAGGCAAATGTGAATTAAGGCAGCAAGGACAGCTGGTACTTACCCCAATCCAATTTAAGAGCTGTAAATTCACAGAATTATTTTCATAAGAACTACTGTGCCCTGTGCATGTCCACCAGAGGAGATGTTTGGATGTTAAAACTGTAACGGGAAACATGATAGCTGCTCAAGGTGTGAGAGAGAAGACCATTGATGGACAATCACAGTGTAAGCAACAACATAATCTCATCTGTCACTAGAGACATCGAACAGAAGAGACTCAGGCTCTTTAGAAAGTGCTTATGGGTTCTTTATTATCGTGGGATGACTTCGTCTTTTATACAGAATGTCAGAGGCCAATTTGATTGGTAACACAAAAGGTAAACTTTTCTATCAATTGGTCATCCCAGAGGGACATCAGAAAAAGGTCCCTCTTATAAGAAAGAATGTAAACATTCTTATATTTACAAAACATTGTTCTTCTGTTTACCAGAAGAAAGCCTGGGAAAGAACCCTTCTTAATATCAAAATATTCAGGCTTGAAACTCAGGACTACACTCATCCAGGCAGAGGAAAAACACTTCATTACTGTAATGTCTGGCGATTTTACTGGAAATTTAAGGGTTTTTTCTCCGTGGGAAGAGACAATAGCAGCAAGAATTTCCTTAGAAGTTGCAACAAAAGATAAGAGCATAGGCAGAGGTATATTGTTAGGTAGTACCTCAGATGTTTTTACTGAGGAAGTAGATATCAATGGCCAGATCAGGCTATTCTCTTGGTTCTCCATGTCCAACATAATTGGATAAAGCAGAATTTCTAGAAACTGTTCAGGGGAAAATGCAATATTAACAATAATAGTCACTTAAATAAAACTTTGTAGAGTAATTGGGTTGAACTGTATAACGGGGAATCACAGAATTGGAGTGTTTGAAAATGCTATTGCCCACAGCATAAAGAGTATACTCTGCAGTGTTGGTTAGGCCAAAATCTGCTCTACCCTATTCTCTTACAAGGGTAGTGAAAGACAGTATTGTCTAAAACCGGCATTTGCTCTTTGAACAAAGATTGCAACACAAAAGTAAGCATCATGTGATCCTGGTTCTATAAGGTAGCTGCAACTGATGGATCTGAGATTTGTCCTTTTATTCGGTATATCACTTCACAGTCATGTTTTGCTTCCCTGGTGGAATTTCAGAGACCTAAGGGTCACATTGCTAAAGCGCATCTAGGGACACCCTCATGTGAACTGAAGCAAGGGAAAAGTCAGTTGTATCACTTAACTTCTTAACTTCGTTGTTTACCTGGTTATAAAAGTAAATTGTGTCTATCACAGAACAGTAAGTGATATTTATTTTAGGTTTAAATAGTAGTTGTATTTCATCTAGGCAAAATGCTTCCACTGCTTCAAACACAATGGATCACTCGTGTGGTATGCAAATGGTAGGAACAGCCATGCTGGGTCATCCCTGTACTCAGTATTGTGTGACAAAGGCTAGTGCAGATGTTTCAGAAGAATGGGCATGAAATCATACAGTAGGTAGAAGTTAAATAGTCCCCAATCTTTTCTCGAATTTCTCATCAATGCTAGGTATCTTTTGAAATGTATTCTGATAAGACCAAGTATTCCTGGTAATCCTTATAGTTATTTCAGTCTTCATTTAGTTGTTACCCTGAGTAATTTCTTGCAGTCATAATTGCTCAGACAGATGTAAATAAAGTGAATCCTTTCACTGCTTTTCTTACTTTCAGCCTCCTCATTAATGCCCCGGGGTGTTCTTGTTCTTCCAAAGAGATGGGAACAAAAGTTCCCAGTCTTCATCTTAGCAACATTCATTATTCTTTGTATTTGTTTTCTTTCCAAAACAAGCATTCTTAACTTTTTCCATCTTCTTATCTAGAACTTTGCCATGGCCACTTTCATCAGTGTTTCCTCTCACCCATGTTATTGTGCTTGATTGTTTTCAAGAAAGCAACTTCAGTACAGAATGCAGTTTTTAAGATGAAACCACACTGATGATTTGTTTTAAGGGGCAATAATATTTTTTCTTCACCATTTCTCAGATATTTCCAAATTTATGCTTGGACTCCAGCTATACATTGAATGAAGAACTTGTTTTAACTGTCCAGGAATGCCCTGGTCTATGCTATCACCTGATAATTAGAAACCAAACAAAATAAAAGCTGGGGAGGGGTGGGGGGGGGGGGGAGGGGGGGTCAGTGCTCTTTTTCAGTTACTTTTTGGTGCTATTTTTGTAAAAGCTAATTGTAATTTGGCATTGTTACACATTTTCCTTGCTTGTTACAGTTCTTTGAATTTCTTGAAACCATAGTCTTACCCAGTCTGATTAAATGAAACTTCAGTGCATCACAATGTTTTGCCATATCCTCTTGGATCTTATAACTGTTTCCCTTTCTGGAAAATTAATAGACATTTTGAAGAAATGTTGCATTGCTATTTAAACTATAAATATTTTTATTTTGGAGAACTATTTTTTTAAAGAGCTTGTGCATTTAATTTGAACGTCAGTTTGGATTATGGTGCCATCATCACTCTTTAATGACTCATCTGCTGTTCACTGGGTAACCTTAGTCTACTGTGCATATTAGAAAAAAGGCTTTGGCTTGTTTGTGATCAAGAGGTGCTTCTCTAAGCTTTGTCCTGCTGGGCCATTTACCCATTTTACTTATGACCATTGAAGTCATACTGGTTTGTTACATTGTGCTAAATATTTCCTTCTGCTCCCACTTAGCAATTCAATTTGATTTTCTTTGCTAGCCTTTGTGACATAGCCATGTATATATATAAAATATATATTTATATTTATATATATTACATATATGTACATAGTACGTCAGTTATTAGGGCTCAGACTTGTTCTTTTAGAGTTAGCTGCATGTTCCCCTCCTCCCAGCAGTGTTATTTTTCCCAAAGTAGTCTCCAGTGCCTAGAAGTTTAAACCTTCCTTGCTCACTCAAAGAAGTGAGTTTTAGCCCTTTCCTCATTTTGTCTGTTTGGACCTGCACCCTTAAATTGAAGCATTTATACAAAAACAGTCAGAGAGAGAGCTTCTTCTAAGGCTATACATAAGCTTCCAGGCCATTCCCTATTCATAACTGCATTTCTAGGCGTGATATGTAAGTCAGGCTTCCTCCCTAGCACAATGGCAGAATGTCTAAATGGCCCTAGGACAAAGCACCCTAATTATGTGCCCAACGAGTACTCACAGCAGACACTCTGAATCCAGCCTATTGAAGTTTTCCCCCGTACCATAAAACCTTTATATAAATATTCATAAGAGACAGGGGCACAGGCAGACATGCTTCACAAGCTGCTAATTAATGCCCTTACCCATGGTTTTATTGCTCTACACCTAAAACAAGGACAGGCTGTGTTTATCAAGGGCTTTGAGGATTTGGGGAGCCTGCAGTGGGAGTTCAGTGTTAAAATCCTCTTCTGGTACTAATTCTTCATCACTAAAGAGCCAAAACCTCTTGGTTCTGTTGGAAGTTGAGATCTGAACCAGCAAAGAGTTTAGGCAGGTGAATTCCCAATGAGGGAATGACTTTATCAGTCCTGGTGTAAATTCAAACCTAAGTAGGAGATCCAAGCATGCTCATGCTACTAACTTGCCATACATTTTTAGATAATGTTTTGCTGATTCTGGTTGCTGGTAATTAATGGAGCGATTAATTAATTTATTGGCTATAAAAATAATTCAATCATGGTACATGAGTAATTGAATGTTTTTCTAGTTAGGTACATTTTCAGTGTTTAGTTTGTAATACAGGTTTGCCTATGACTCACAGTAATATTCCCAGACTTCCGGATTGTCATTTCAAAGATTTAATTTCTCACTATTAGAAAGTCACAGTCAATTTGCAGTTGGTTATTGAGTGTTGACAGCTGACTGCCACAAGTATGAACTTTCAGTGGTATTGAACTAATGGGAGCCTAGGAAGAGTTCTGCAATAGGATTCTCAGTTCAAACTGTGCTACACACTCAGTGTGGGATTGCAAGTAACAAGAGGTCAGAACCTCCATTTTGTGGTTCAGTGCACAAATGAGGGCTTTTCATGGCATGTCACCACCACCTGAGACCTGGGAAACTGCTTTTTACTGCCTTAGCAAAAGATTGGATTATATGGGGAAGTGGCTATTGCAGGAAGGTGAAATTTCATGTTTATAGTGATTTTTCAAACCATGTTTCTATCATCTTATGGGGCTATTATTTCCACATTTTGGGTCAAATCTCACTTGACTTTATGTCTCCTGACAAAATTAGACTGGCATTAGAACTGAAAGAATATGAACTAACAAAATAATATTGTAGATTTGTTTTTCTGAAATCACAAATCTGCATTGTCTGCTATTACTGTTATGTAAAATGTGCATAAAGTAGACATTAGGAGCATGGGTAGGTGATGATTGTATGCCACTGTGTAGTGGTTTCGTGCTCTGTCTGCATTCATTTGGGCCTTATATTGCTTCCAGTAGGATTTACCATCCCTTTCCAAGATGAAGAATGATTAAATACAAAGGAGCAAGATACATGAATATATAGACCATGCAAAATACCTGATCAAAGCATCTCACTCTCTACTTCCAAATATTATTAGTATCTGAATTCCAAAATTGTCTTTGAATTTCCAGGTTTGTAGATGACTGGTACAGGACAAGGATGAGATTCCTATTTCCTTCATGGAAATAGGAATCTCATAGTTTGCCCACAGTTGCCATAGTTTTACATCTCTTATGTATGCCCTTCCTTGGGCATACATAAAACTATGAGACAAACTGACCCTAAAACTGTGTCAAATGGTCACTACAGAATAGATAACAGGTAACTGAAGAAAATTAAAAATGAAGTCTAGAAAGCAAATGTGAGAAAATAGACTTGAAATTAGCCTGCCTAACCTTATTTTGATATCCCCCTCCTTTAAAAAAAAAATTAAATCTGTATCAGAAAAGAAAAAAATCAGGTGTCAATATTGCTGTAGTTAGCTACAATAAACAAACAGTCACGTCCAGGAGCAATCAGTACACCATGTTGTTTTCAGCAATCTGTGAAAGTAAAACTATTGTTCTGTAGAACAATACACCATATTTGTGGGTGTTTCATGAAGTAGGAGACCAGTTACTGATCATTTGCTTTTTAAAACATGAGTAAAACATGCTGGTCAGCAAAAGTCTAGTGTGAGTTCTCAGTGCTGGATTGTATGAAGATAGAGCAGTGGTGCAGCACTCTGCCTGCATGGTGCAGGAGTTGGCAAACACAGAGGAAAGTCCAGACCATCCTCTGGAACTTCAAGCCATCCCCCTTTTTTGGTATTCTTTTATTTAATATAAGAATAATAAGAAGCTAAAACAATGTCATTTAATATGTCCGTATTGACTTTTAATTTTTTAAATGAACTTCAGAATAGCTGAAGTGAAATGATGAAATAATATCCCACCAAAAGCAGAGGCCATACTAATTAAACTTAGGACTGTGTGTCTTTGGTAGCTGTAAAATCTGGACGAGGATTATGGGAACCTCAGCCCCACCCAGCAGCACCAGAACCTCATCAAGCAGTCAGCACCTTTGGATTGCCACCATCTCTGAGCAAAGCTCAAAAATCTGGGAAAAATTCTGGCTGAGTGCACTAGTTTTTTTTTTCTGATCTATGTGACATGTACTTTTTTCCAGTAATTTCCTGGTTTAGGTTGTGCCGTAGAGAGAAGGTTCAATATACATTTCAAATATATTGTGGTGAAATCTCACTTAGAGAGAGTACTTGGACTGTACTTTTAGAGTCAACAGGTATGGTTTGGCTTATTCAACAATGAGTTTCCAAAGGCTTTTGTGATTTTATACAGCAGGAGTCAGACTGATAAGTGACACTTAGACAAAAGACACCCAAGTCCAAAGTTACCCAAGTCCTGAAAATGCTGAGAAATTCAATGCCTGACTTTACAGATACTTTGCTTCTTTCCCTGAAGTGTCCTGAATTCTTAAAATTCTGCTTTTGAGTTTGCTGAGAATTTCTTAGTCTGGATAGCAGGGAGCAGCCTGGAGTCATTTTCATATCTAGCACATATTTCTAATTTAAAAAATTAATAATCTTTCAGGTACCCTTTAAAAATTAAAAGTTATCAGAATAGGTTAAAAGAACACATTTGTACTGTTAGGCTCCATGTGAGCTATTGCTGACCCTAATTCTCCTTTTTACTGCATCCTACTGGCTCTAAAACTCCGTGAATATCAGGAGACACACTCTTCTTCCTCTGACTGTGCAGAGGTGAGTCTATGGGGCAATTGCTCCTTAAGAGCTCCCAAAGGGCAAGTACAAGGTGTCTGCAGGGGCAGGGGGAAGGCACTGCCCTGTGCTCATGGTGAGGGGAACCGAGGACCTGTAGGGTAAAAGGCAGCATAGATTTTGTATCATCTCAGTGTATTGTTAAATACAGTATCATGAATGAATTTGAAGATAATTGCATTATTCTGATTATTTTCCCTTATGCCAATATATTAATAATTCTGCTGCATTCTAGTAAAGAAAGAAAGTTATTAAAAATCTTAACACAAACCCATAATTATGTCTTTGTTTTGACTTTGGTTTGTGTTTCTAGTGTGCCATTGTTTGTCACATTTTTTTCTGTTGTCTCTAACAATCATGAGACACTGTTTTCTTTTACAAATGATGTGTTTATGTGATGAGTTGCAATAACGAAATGGCTAAAGGAAAAGATTAAATGTGAGATTTAAAACATGATATTATCATAAGAAAAACAATATGTGTGTGAATGTATATTTATTTATACACTGCTTTTTGATACATCCTTATAGATGAACATTTATGTAGTCATACTGACGCACATATATAATTGTTAGGATTTGTCAAAAATGGCAGGTCATATATTGTTTTACATGTTTTTGTTTTCATTATGTTAGTATATTTGTTATGAAATAGAGACAGATATTTTTAAAGATATGCAGTTGCTATGGGGTTTTCATTATGAGCTTTGGAATTTTTCAGTCTTGATGTTGTGGTGTGTAGTTTCCTCAAGGGAGTAGAATGACGAGTAGATGATTTTGTTTTATAAAAAGTATATGGCATAATCCCTAGTCTTATTTGAATACTTATAAGAAAGTCATCCAGAGCAACCTCTCTCTTCCCCATGGTTATTGAAAAATAATTTCATTGAGACTGTAATATGACTGGAGGGATAATGGTTGAGTAGAATTTGCAATTTAAGCATCAAATAAATGGGAAAGGATAATTAAAGACTTCCTCCTGTAAGGAATATCTTTCTCTCAATACCCCCTCCACCAGTATCTTCAAAGGATCCAGTCTAAGGCTGTTCATTCAGGTGCCCAAGATGATTTTAGCCATTGAAGTATTTTGCAAAAGACAAAGTTTCTAACAGCTTGACTTCACAATCCCTACTGTGCTAAAGAAAGCATTTATTTCAGTAAATGCTCCTTTCAGGTGGCTTGCATAAGGCTTACTCTCAAGAGTTTTAGATAAATATTGGCAAAAATTTAGAGCTTTACTGGTTGATAACTGCTGATATGAACAGACAGAAAGGCGCTGAAGAAACATAGGAATTCAAAAAAAGCCACAACTTTCCAAAAGCCAGTTAAATGTGAACTCTGGGATTTTGGATATAGGAGTTAAATATGTTTTATTTTTCATTGCATTTCTATTGCAATGTCTCTTGTTTTCTGGATAGGGAATTGTGAATATTTTTACACTTATGTGTGAAATATAAGAAGCAAAGCACGTATTCTTCGTTCCTAATTATATTTATTGCAGTACTTGACATGTGATTTTCTAGAAATTGGGATCATTTAAGTTAATGAAATACCTAGAACGTTGAAGATGATTATGCAAATAAAATTATGTTACTGTTAGTATTTATGTTGAAACAAAGTTTGGTAGCTTTTATCTCTTTCTTATTTCACTGGTACTGCTATAAGAGAAATAAATTAATTTGGAAATCAAATATCTATAGTTTCCATGACTTGATTAATTTCTTTTTTTTTTCATGTCTGGTCTGGATTTACTTTTTGTTTGCATGATTCCATGAATTTACCTGTGCTGCAATAAAAGACTGTCTGGGCATGGGGAAAAGAATATGGGTAGCAACAGAGTTATAAAAGAGTATATGTTAGGAATCACTCCTTGGTACCTGCTTTTTTGCAATATCAGTTCCAATTTCTATCATAAACACCACCTTGCTTCAGTTCATACATGGGACAATGGTGTGACATTTTTGGGGAATTACAGTCTTCCTAAGTCCCTTCTGGTTTTGGCTTTGGACATGTTTTTAGGTGCTTCAGCAGTAATCTAGTCCCGTAGTTTTGCAAGGCTATCTTGTTCTGCAGGTCCTTAAATTATTGATAAATTTTTGTGTTTAACCCAAGGGCTTCACAGGCACTTAATTTCATTCACCTTTGCCTGTTCAACATAAACACTGATAAGTACCACTCTCCCATCTAAAAGCTGTCCTCTTACCTTGGTTTATGTGAGTAGACACTTGAATACTACTTGGGTGACCAAAAAGCCTTAAAGTTTGCTGTAGATAATACTTCAGCTGTTGGGAACTGGTTGTGTGGGAAATGGCTGTGTGAAGTCTATCAGACCATTTGGGTGTACAAGATCCCAAGTGGAAGGAAACCTCTAACATTTCCTATTACTTTGCCTGTAGTCAGAGTGAAGTGGCAGCCTGTAATTTAAACATGTTGAATCATATCCTAGAGTATCCCTCCCAATTTCCAGTGCTGCTTAGGAATTTCAGGGCCACTCTAGACCTCAGCATCTATAATCCCAGAGAAGTAGAACCTAAATTGGTCAAGCTGGAGTCCATGTTACCTTTGCATGTACAAATGCATTGGAAAGTCATGTTTAAATGTGATTTATAAACCTTAGCTGATGCCATAGGTATTATATTTTTAATTCATGGCACTATTCACTGTAAATTTGGGACAGGTGAAGTAAGCAGTGTGCCTATTAATTAATATTCTGGTGCTTAATAATAGCTACTTTTAAATTAAAACTGTCAATCTTTTTCTTCTACTTTTTCTTTTAATTTTTTTTAACTTAAAGACAATTTGTGTTAGTAAATAAACACAACAATGGCCAAATTGTAAGAAGAGTTTTATTTTGGCTTTATATTTAGTGCAGGAAAACTTTCACTTGTCAAAGTGTAATGGAATGAGCAGCCTACAGTCAACTGTGACGGAGGGGACTAATTCTCTTTATACATACCCAGTCATGTACCAAAGCCTGAAATAAGCCTACACAGGAGAAACTGTGGTAAAAAAGGATTCTTTAATTTCACTAAGGTTGTGAGAGTTGTCAGACCGGTCTTGACAGAAGCCAGACACTTTGACATTCAGGGAAAAAGAATATATGGCATCGTAGAGATGGGTTATTGAAGTATTTTTGTGCTGTTAAAATTTTACAGGTGGCATTACAGAATGAAATACATTCAGAAGAGGGAGACCTTACTCAGGCATATGTGGATCATTCTGTTAAAGGGATTTGTAGTTTGCTACTGTCTTTTAAAACTTCAGGACTGTTACCAGATTGTGCTCTGAATCTTTTTATTTCTTCTGTCAGTATAGAGTTATTTCAGTTGAGGCAATGACGCTACACCATCGTAAGATCGATGAAAGATATAAAAGTGGATTCTGTGGCCTTTCTGTCAATGAAAGAGGCTAAAATAAGTAAACTAAAATTGTGGAAGAAATAATCAATATATCATCAGTTGTGATTTTGCAGTTTTACCTCTGTTTAACATTCTCAGAAGCAGAACTTGTATAATGAAACTCTCTGCAATCTATTTAATTGTGTTCTTTTCGTGTTTGACATGGGCCAAGCATCTCTTTTATTAATTACATGTAGCTTCTTTTTAAAAATTTATTATTATGCTGTTTTTGCAGTTTGTCTTCCTCTCTTTGGCTTCTTTGCAGCAATTTTGTCTGGTGTCCCACTTCTTAGCCACTAGCCATGCGCAGATTCTCTTTCAGCTACCCTATATAAACATTGCTATTGCCATTCCATTTCAGTTTGTTCTACAATTCTTAATTCTTCTCCAGTGAAGAGATGGGTATCTTAATCTACACGTGCCTGATAACCCATCTCTGATAATAACCAGTGCCAACTGATAAGGCAAGTGAATTAAAAGGGGGCAAATGTGCAATGAGAATTTCTCCGTATAATCCTCCCAATTTCATCAATAGACTTAGTGAGCCAAAAGTGGTGTCACTGTGTTTAAGAAGTTTTTTGTGGATTTCTCCTTCACAGATTTTTCAATCATTTCCCAACCTGTGTAATCCTCTGATATTCATTCCCACTTCTGCAGTCAGCAATACCAGTGTACATAGCTGAGCTCTCATGAGACACAATTTTCTTGGAACAAGAGCTTCTGTGTTCCTCAAAGAGAAGATTATCACAGTTTTCAGTGATTGCTCAGCTTTGCTGGTATTTTGAGAGTTCCTATGCACTTCCTTGGTCTAAGAACCATGCACTGAATCTTCCCATGTAAACTGGAATTTTAATACCAACAAAGCCTTTGTCTCCATGACTATACTGTATTGCCATTATCCATTTATACCAGATGAGCACTTGTGACTTTAGAGTCTATCCTCTTTATCTCCAGTTAGATTTTAGGAGGAAAATATTGAATGGACTGCGTATTCCAGGACCAAATCATGTTTGTAATCTCAATGCATAGTTCATAATGTCTACCCATACTGTACATGCAGCATCCTATTTGTAGATCTCACTAATGCTGACATTACTTAATGTGTCCCAGTTCCCATAAATAAGTAATTTTGGTGTCAGAATCTCATAAATGCCATCTCCAGTGCAGGTGTGACTCACAAGTTCAGGCTGAGTGGAGGTAAAACTGCAAGGAGGTTGTTCCTTTTTCCTCTTGAGTCTGGAAGCTGGTATGTCTTGACACTGCTGTGGCACAAAGGACATAAAGGGTAAAATTACAGTATCCTGGTATAAACATCAGTCCTAGATTATGCCTGAGCTTGTATCCTTGTGTAGCAAAGCAGCATCTTGAGTGCAGCATCCCCAGATTCTCAAGCACTGTCCTTAGAAAGCCCTTTTATATCAAGGCTTAGCAGAGGGCTCTTTGGTGGATACTTGGAGCTTGTTGCCTCAGCATCTCTGAGAGGAATTTCCCCAACAGAATTCAGAGGTTTAAAGTCCCATTTCCTCTTCTCTGGGTCTTTTTTTTCTGGCACACGGTGTCAAATCAACAGGATCTCCCTCACAGACAATTCTGTTAATCATTAAAGCTAATAATTTTTCACCTTTAGATATGCATAACATATTGAGGATTAGAATGTTTCATTTACAGCACTAAATCAAAAGAAACTCAACTGAGGTCAGTAAGTACAAAAGGAATATCAGACTCATGTCAGAAAGAAGAAAATCTGGTTATTTATACTTTATCAACAGGAAAAACTATCTACAAGATCTAATTACTCCTAGCACTATGCTGTAACCAGAGATCATGTTCTCTCTTTGCCCTTGTGACTGAACATGAGACAGGGTCAGTCACAAATCAGTCGGTCCTGCTACCCATGAATAGCAGGGGAGCATTTGCCACCGTTATTTCTGATTTCATGGGCCTTGGGCACTGGGTCACATACTGTTTTGACAGAATATAAAAAGAAACAAGTCTTACAGCCTCAGACAGAAGCATTTGACTTTGAAGGAAGGTAGTAAAAGGAGGGGAAAAAAGCATTTAATATCTTGCATGTTTCCTTAATAGGCACAGAAAGATAACCACAAAACTCTTTAAAACATGACCCCAAAACCAAGCTGCCTTGTTGTCTGAATAAATCAATAATTTATGGAAACCTGTTCAATCACTTCTTGGAAACAAAAAAAGAATATTTAGTATTTTCTGCTTCATAAAGCAGCACCTCATCCAATAAAATTCAAACTATTTTTGGCACTGGCTGGAGATGTCAGTCAGTGTCACTGGAGTCATGCAGACTGTCAAGCTGATCAAGCTAAATCAGAATCATAGATTTACCACACAAAACCACAAACTTGACATCAGTTCTGTCTGGGTTGTTTTTTTTTTTGTTTTTTTTTTTTTGTGAAGATGTTCTTCTCATCTTCATTTAAATTAAATGCAAGGAATTTAAATACAACATTTAAACAGAAGTGCCTGCTGTCATGTATCATCAGCAAAAGGGATGTCGATTTGTTAGCTTTAGATAAAAAACCCTAAAAAATAAAACTAAAAAATAAAATAATTTCCTTCTAGCTGGTCTCTACACTGTTAGCTGTTTAACACTGACAGTTTACACAGCAATAGAATGCATGGTTGTGTTTCTCGGGGCAATTTACACCAGCAGCTCAAAGGAGCAGTTGCTTCATGGCTCAACCTCACACTCACACAGCACTTTACTCCACCACTCCTGCTAGCTATGAATCTTCAGTCATTTCCCAGATGAAATTTGCTTTTCTTCCCCAGTTTTGCCACATATTTAAAGGGTAAAGAGACAAGACCAAAACCACTGAGAGTCCCTGCAGATGCAAGAAGTTTTATGGCTGTGTGTGTGCTGAGGAGTGGCTGTGCACACAGCTGGGGAATAACAGAGGAAAGAAGGTGTATCAACTCCTGACACCTCCTGGAATCTTTAAAGACTTTCTGTTGAATTTACTGGGTCTGGAAGTGTGTAATGCACCAAAGTGAACCTTGCGGTTTTTGTTTGGGTTTTTTTTTGTTTTTTTTTTTTTGTTTTTTTGTTGTTTTTTTTTTTGTTTTTGTTTTTTTTGGTTTTTTTTTTTTCCTTATTCAATGAAACTATCACTCTTTGTTCATCAGAACTCCCTGTGAAATTTAAAAAGTAGTGGGAAGCTCTCATGCCCAGGACCTGCTTAGTTTGCATGTGGCTGCTCAACTGAGTGTGGATTGTGAGAAGTAACAATTAGGAGGACAATGGATAAAGGAGGAAACTTGAGACATCAATTTACAGCTGTGAATCACAATTTACACAGCTCTCTTTTCCATAATTAATTGAAGGAGCAGGCACAATGCACATTGACTTGGAAATTTGGTCGGAAGACAACTGGTGCATGTAAATCCTTTTCCACTGCCCTGACTTACCTGTAAGGTTTGATCTTGGTCAGGAGTGAATTTTGTGAATTGTTACAAGGGATAGTTTGGTATTTTTTGGCAGGGAGAGAAAAAGAAAAGAGAAAAAATATTAAAGGACAACCACATTGCATGGAGGAAGTGGAAGTCTGGTGAAATTAATAAAACATGGACTTCAGATAGGTAGCAGAAAGTCACTGTAAGACACATGTACATGTAAACTTGCAAATAGCAATTATGATTTAACATCCTGTAATCAGTACTGCATTTCTGCATGAAAGAAAAATAAATGGATGTTATGAAACTGTTTCATTAAATTATTTATTGCAGAGTATGAGCAGAATTCTGTGGCATTTTCTCAAGGAAGCAATCCATATATATATTCAACATGCTCAAGGGCAAATATATCTTAGATAACTTGCATTACACTTCTCTAGAACAGTGATGAGGTTGGTTATGGGTCTTGAAATTATGATCTCAAAAAACATGTATCTGCAATTTACATGTTTTAGTAATTATTAGAGGCATAATCATCTATTTGCCCATATAACTGTGTTGCTAGAATTTCCCTAGGACTGGCATAAAAAGAATAACAGTGAAGATTATTCAGTAGTCAGAGTAAGTCAATGAGCATTTATACAGTTGAGTATTTCTCTGTAGAAAAATACAACATCATTTAAAAACAACTACTATCTAACCTCTCCATTGAATTTATGAACATACAGGTAATACTTTATCTATAACTATGCCAATGATAGAACACAATAAAACAATAATTTAGAATATTTTATTCATTATCTTTTTCATTTATCTTGTATTCAGCAGTACAAAATTACAGCAAACATGTAACATCATGACTACACTGAAGCAAAAGTTTAACTATTATTGACATCATGACTGATTATATAGAATGCTTCTTTCAAAGGACATCAGAAATGAGATTTTTTTTTTTTGTGGGAGAGTTGTATTAATTTTAAAAGAGGAATGGTTGTGGGAGGGGGGGAAGGTAGGAAGCAAGGTAGGAAGCAAGGTAGGAAGGTAAGGAAGGTAAGGTAAGGAAGGTAAGGAAGGTAAGGAAGGAAGGTAAGGTAAGGAAGGAAAGGAAGGTAAGGAAGGAAGGTAAGGAAGGAAGGTAAGGAAGGAAGGTAAGGAAGGAAGGTAAGGAAGGTAAGGAAGGTAGGAAGGTAGGAAGGAAGGAAGGAAGGAAGGGAGGGAGGGAGGAAGGAAGGGAGGAAGGAAGGGAGGAAGGAAGGGAAATCTTCTGTTTGCTTTGCTTGTGTCCTTAATATGCTACAGTGTTAATGATATTTAGATCCTGTTCAAGCAGTACTTATCATTTGAAGTCAAAAATAAGGACAAAGTAAATTATTCCTCATTTATTAAAACAGTGATTATCTTATTGGAGGGGGGCGTGTCATCAACAATTAAAGGTCCTTTTAGTCTTCTGGTTTTAATGTTGTAAATTATTACTATTTTGCAGATTTGGTGTACGGATACTACAGACAACAGAGGAAATTGATTGAAGAGATTGATTGGTCATATACAGGTAAGCAAAACTGTCTATTGAATAACTTATTTCACTTTGATATTTTCGTGTTATTTTTAAGAACCTCATAGGTCCATATACCACTTACCATATGCCTAAACAATTGCTAAAGTGTAGGAAATAGAATCTGAAAAATACAGGAACTTTATAATAGGAGACTATTTTAATCTATTTAGTAATAGTACATCTACTTAGTAATAGTAGTTACATCTGTTACTTTTGGAGAGAGAAAGTCCTCATCCTTAAAACCTCAACCTGAGATTTGTCTGATGTGATGAAAGCTGGGCCAGTAAATTGTTAGGTGCTCATTAATCATCTCAACATTATTGTTCTAGCAAATCTGAAAAGCAGTCAGAAAGACTGAAGCAAGGCACAGCACATTATGTGGAAAAGAACCTATCTGTGAGCTCCTACCCTGTGCTTGTGAGCACTTGAGGATCTTTTCCAAGTCCCACCCTGACTCTCTTAAAAACTTGGTCACTTGTCTCTCTCACTTGCATGAATGAGAAAGATATACCCTGAAATTCTTCATGACCATTGCCTCATTAAAGAACAATGGAAAATTCACAATTAGCCTCTTATGTTCTTGTGTATAAGTCAAGTGCTTTCAGTAATACTGAAAAGGTAATTTTGTCCTAGGTGTCTTTTACACAACATGTAGGAAGTCAGTTCTTATGGATGTGTATAGGCTCTGACATTTTAAATTGCTTAAGTTACTGTTTCAAAAATACCACACTATGAAAAATAAGGACTGTCAAATTTCAGTCTTTCATAAACTTGATTCAAAATATATTCCTGTAGTTAAGGAAAATTACACCCTTCTTTTTATTTGTCTCACTGTCTCCTTTTCAAGACAGTTTTTATCTTCTTGTGTAAAACATATCTAACAAGTTTTAAGCCTAGAGAGAATTGAAACAGGCTAGTCATAAACCCTTCAAAATGAGATTTATAATGAAAACTCCCACTTACAGAGATTGTAGTGCAAAATTCAAGCATAAGATCAATCAATATAGTATTTCATGTTAAAAGTCGATCCATTTTTTAATATTGTAGTTAGAGGGCTGCAGGGATAAACGTCCTGGATTTCTGGTGACCAGAGGGCAATCTTCAGAGGATAGCAGATACTCTTCCCTAGGCTGCACAGAGTACCCATGCACTGTGCAGCTGCTGCAGCATCTGCAGGTCACCCTTGATGGGTATTTTTTACATGGAAAAATAGCATGGACTGGCATGTCAGATGATCCATACCTGTTGTTTCTCTCCCTTAACGTGTGAGATACCTGTGTGTAATTATCTCAATTCAAATGCTTTGCTCTAGTGACTCCCCAGTTGGCAAAGCCTTTCTCCCCATTCACACCTGTACAGGAGGCCTGCTTAGCATCCTGCTGCTCCTGCAGCCACCTGCCCAAGATGCATCCTACTCTGCTCCTGCTGCCTCCCCCCGGGCCCTCTGTGGGCCCCCAGCATTCCTAAACAGCTGACTGCATCTGTGGCCAAAAATGGATATTCAAAGCTTTTGGGGAAGGCTTCATGTAAGTCAGGCACTCAGAGCTTAGGGCTAGCAACTGTTTGCAAGCTGAGTATTATGGGATGCTGTGCTGAAATGCCAGGTAATTGGTTCATGGCAGAAGGTGGAATACACAAACCCAGCTTTCACTAATAAAAAGACAGCCTTCCTGAATGTGAAAAGAAAAAATTAAAAAAAAAGAAAAAGAAAAAAAGAAAAAAAGAAAAATAACCCACTGTGCTTTGGAGGCACAGAAATCTAGAGACTGAAGCATATTGGTTTTGCTCTCCTTCATTTATAATAAATTATTTTATTCCTGAGGCAAGCAATATCAGGTACTATATGTATAAGCACTCAACCTAGCACAGGCTTAAGGTGTGAGGCATAGGCCAACATGCACACTTCTGAATGTATGAACTGTGCTTTGCCAGTACATTTTTTCTTCAGACACCAGCTATAGGTATAGCAGGTCTTATAACCTGCTCACTGAAAGACTGAAAGTGAAATATATCATTGAAAGTGAAAAATTAGACTCAATGTGCCAGTGGAGTGTTTTGAATGGGCCTGAAACCATGCTCTTATCCACCATGGGTAAGAGAAATCCAACTGGCTTGGTAAATGAACCTGAGTTTCAGCAATGTAATTCTCTGTATTAAATAAGAAATTTCAGATACATTAGCCACAGTGGGCCAATATACTCCTTTACTGGGATGGTCCTGTGAGGTCAAAGTAAAATGGAACTAGAGTTTTACCTGCTAAAATCATCCAATTTCTGAAGGTGAAGTTTCATAATAAAGCAATTTCACTGGAAATGCTGGAAATTAATGTGAGTCATCATCAGGTTTGATTGTTGGATAAATGTATAATGAAGTCATAAACGCTACTGGAAACATTTTGTAATACTTCTGAGAGCTCTGTTTTAAGCCATGAACAAAACCTGCATTTGCAAGCTTTAATTTAATCTTTTTTGTCCTGATTTTGCATTTATTTGCATAAACAAATACAATGTTAAAGAACTGGAAGGTGCAAATACTTGTTACAGATGCATCCAATTTTTTTCTGGAATAAGGGGATTCTGAAGCTAGCCTATTTGTAAAAATTACTTTATTTTAACAACCTTTGATTGTATTTTTCATTAAAGCTGTCACAGAAATTTTAAAAAATACCGTGAATATTTTCAAATGGTGTCTAACGGCTAAAAGTGATTCTACCATTTTTTTGTTGTAGAAAAACCTGGTGTACTGGGAAAATTTTATTTCCTTAAATCAGTTACGTACTAATTGATAAGCAATGGTCATTTAGACAATATTTGACTGTTCCACTAAGTTTAGTCATTCACATATTACTTCAAAGCATAAAGCAAGTAATACGAGCTTCATTTACTTTCTGTCATCGAGGTGAAAGATTAATTTCTTTTATGTTTTGCTTGCATGCATTGTTTTTGACAGAAGGAATGATATAATGCTGTTTTTTGGATCTGATGTTTGGGGGTTTTTTAACATGGCTGATTGATGGTAATCCATCAAAGGTCTGAGTCTAAAAGTTCACATGTAAAACTGGCAAGTGACACAAAAGAAAAGATTTTTTTTTTTCCCCAGTGAAATGTCTTTCTGTTGGGTTTCACTTTTGGGATTTTGGTTCTTGTTCGCAACAAACAAGTTATGTGCTTTAGGGAAAAAAAACACAGATGAAATTTGTTAAAAGCAAGGAATTCTAAACAGTCTTCCAGGAGTTAGCAAAGCCAAGGGTTTTAAACTTTTTTAAAAATGGAATGTTCTATGTAAATGAATATCATAGTCAGATCAGTGTTCTTTGTGTCACCATGTAGAAGTGTTATGTTCTGCATGTGCTGCCATTTATTATGTGATCTGTTGTTACGCAATTGCCTTACAAACATTGGCAACTCTGATCTTGAGGACAGGGTAATTTGGATATAAACTGATTGGTCTCCAGGTATTCAAATAACATTTTTATTATTTTTATTATTTCCAAGCAGAATCTGAATAATATTTCCTTTTTCTCGGGGAGATGCATCATGAATCATAGTATAATTAATATCACAGTATAATTAAGGTTTGAAGGGGCCCTTGGAGATCATGTGATTTCAGCCTCAGCTCAAAGTGGAACGAACTTCAAAGCTGAAACAGGAAAAGTGTCGAACATCTCCAAAGAAGGAGATGCGGCAGTTTGGTCAATGTGTTCCATTCTTATTTTGAAAATATTTTTTTCTTTTACTCAGCTTCAATATGTCTTACTGCAACTTGTGGCAATTGCTTCTCACCCTTTCCTTGTGCACTGCTCTGTAGATTGTCTTTATAGAGCAGTAGACTTCAGCCAAGTTCCCTCTCAACTTCAGCTTCAACAAACTCAGGCCCCTCAGTGTCTCCTCATACATAATGTACTCCAGCCCCCAGACCATCTCAATGGCCTTTAGTTTGTAAATATCCATCTCATACTGGGTTCAGGAGGAAATCGAAACTGGACCCTGCATTCTCAATGTCACCTCACTGGTGTGAGGGAAAAAGTCACTTCCCTCATCCTGTTGGCTCCACTCTTGCTAAGGTAGCCGAGGACAGTTTTTGTCTTCCTGACTGCAAAGGCACACTGCTGACATACACACAACTCATTCCATCAGGAATTAAGATATTTAAGATAATTAAGATATTTCCAGATAATTTTTAATATCTGTTGTTTCTCAGTAGTAAAGTATAGTGATGATGCTCTTCTGGCACTTGCACCAACATTTCCTTCAGTAACAATGCCTAAATGTAATGATTTCTTTGTTTGGCTTCCCTGTTGAACTAATTGAACTAATCTTGTTAAACCTGGAATTGTTACCTTTTTGTGTCTGTTTGAACAGCCTCCTAGAGATATTCCTCTAGTTTATCATTCCTAGTTTATTTTTCTGTTGCTACACAGACACAGCTTCAGTTGTTTGAAAAGCTGGGGTTTCCACCCCAAGTCTTATAATGTGCTGTGATTACATCAAATGTTCATGCCTGTAGTTTGACTCAGAAATTAAAATGGCCTTTGTTTCCAGTGATACTGAGAAAAATGCAATTTTCTTTCTTGCCCAAACAAGAGCTAATATTTTAACTTCAAACATTCTATCATATTTCAATACTGAGGAGATTCCATTTCAAAGTCACTGCTCACAGAGTTTATGGAACAGTTTCTCATATGTGTAACAATGCATGGGTGTATTTTGCTTTTCACTCAACCTAAAAAGTGAGCAAGGCTCTACACTATCTCAGCTGTGGCTAAACAGAATGTTTTTAACACTGGTAGCTAACTCTGCTTATTTTGTAAAATGCCTGCTGCTTCTGCTGCCCACCAGTTCAGTCCAGGTAAAGTGGAAAATTTGAGTCTTTCCCCTCATCCTCACCCTGTCTGTCTGTTCAGCAGCCATCTGCTGGGAGCAGGGACAAGGTCGGGCATGCAGGTGCTGCTCCCTGCCCTGCAGCTGCAGTGGAGGAGAGGCTGTGCTGATGAGTTTGTGTGAGCGTGGGCATGGTGCATGCTCCCTGTGAGACAGCTCCAGGGGCAGGGCAAAGGGAGTCAGGAGGGAAGGGCAGGGGTCTGGGCCATCACCTCCCAGGGTGCAGCATTATAGATGAGCCATTCTGTGAGCCAAATCCTGACAGTCAGCCTGTGTGGGATACACCAGCAGGACCCTGCTGGAAGTGGGATCTAGGAGCTGCCTGCTGAACTGACTGCTTTAATGGACAGTTCTGCCAGACCACACTGAAACATCTCCAAGAGAACCCTGGCCAAGAGTTGATGAAACCTTCTACTTTGAGTGGTTTGATAAAAGTGTCTTCTGGGGAGATGATGCATACCAAATTAAGTTCAATTTTTTTTTGCCTTGTGAAGTAACTACCATGGCAGTATCAGCATAACTTCATGAGAAGATCTAGTCTTTTTATGACCTCCTGCCAAATACATCATTTTGTGCTTTGTATTCACCAGATATAATCATAACTGATGTGCTGTACCAGTTGTGGGTAATAAAGAAAAGCCTATGCTCTTGAGCTGTGTGGGTTCCTTCAATAAAAGGTGCAGCATAGGAAATGAAAATAACATGCTTTCTTTTATTAACTCATAAAGATAGTTTGCAGAGGGTCTTTTCTTTTTTAGTAGACCTGTTCTTCAGAGGCTGTCATACTCTTTCTTGTATCACAGCTCATTACATGTACTTATAACCACCAGCTCACACAGCCACTCAGGCTTCCAGTCTTTTGTCACTAAATTCACAGGGTCACTAATTAAAAACCCTATTAGGCTGTTACTTATTTTGGAAAGCTTATGATTCCACAGCAGAAATTACATAGTTACACATCTGTTTGCATCTAAGGGACAAGGTGTCCTCAGGCAAAAAGCCACATGCTGGCATTTCTGGCCATCAAGAAATTCCTTCTAAGATATCTCAGTGTACTGAATCAACAGCACAAAGCATGTTATTCAACACAAAGATGTCTATTCATTATATTTGTGGATTTTGAATTCGTATAAAATGATATGGTTCCGAAGTCTGTTTACAAGAAGCTTTCTTTTCAATGAAGAAGCTGATCTTTGAGCAGTAGAAGGATATTAGCAGCAAAGTGGGATTTATTTACCTTTTATAATATTTCCAGAATAAACTGAGTGGAAAACTTTTCAAGGGATTTTTAAGAGAATTGGACCCTAAATTTGTGGAATTTTCAGAGTTGGATGTTTGTAAGACAGGTGTGAAGAACTGCATGTTGGTATTCATATTTGTCTTATCACTAGGAAATTATAGCATTTTTATTTCAATTAATATTGAAGTGATCAATTTGCCAAAGTTTCCTGGTAAGAAACTCAGGTCTGTTCCTTCCTCCATTTCAGTCCTCTAATGCTATAAACAACAAAAACCATTTTCACAAAGTGCACAGCACCTTTTTCAGAGCATCATCCAGATTTTTCAAATGCAAGGATGGTTCTGAAGTACAGAAGTCTAAGTGTGAGATATTGGCATAGTGTGGCGCTGCTGTTATGCCAAGGTCTGTTCATGGGTCAGAAAGATGTAGAAACTTCCTATTAACTAAATGTATTTTGGAAATGAAAAGCTTTTTTAGGAGTGCTGTCTTTGGGAATATACTAAAATCAAATGGAAAAAGCAAATTTTGAATATCTCACAGCAGACTGCAGCCTCTGGTTAGCCTCTTTGCCCTTCAAAATGATCATAGAAGTATCCTTATGCATATACTACTGAATGATTTCTCATTTACAAGTGTATTCAATCTGCTGCAGTAGGAAGGTTATGTTCTTGGGGACCACTTGCTTACCAGATGCACAGATGATTATTTTGAGATCACCACCTCCATATCTAAATGATCTGTGGGTTTGTGAGGTTTAGAGCCCAGCAAATAATTCTCACATTGCTTACATTTACAGAAGGCCATATATAATTATCTGCTCCATCCTTACTGACGTTTTTACTCAAAGGCTATTCTGCGGTATTTATAACAGGTTTTGGTTTTTTCCTGATGAATTCAAACTCTACTCATTTCAGTATGCACAGTTGGATAATGCTTAATAAATAATTCTGTGCAATTTACTCACAAATCTGAAGTAATTCCTGATTTTGCTGTATCTTATTAGTTCAATAGATATCAGACCCTTCTAGGTAGATTTTCCATGTAATGTTCTTTAACCCATAAGCATTAAAGCAGTCCCCCAAAGGGCAGGATAGACAAGTCTGTGAGAGAAGGAGGATAAAGGGTACAACGAAGGACCCTGAGCAGGAGAGGACAATGGAGTGTGGCTTCTCTCTTGATAGCACAAAGCCTGTCAGGTGCTTTCCTTTAGGCTCAGGTGCCCCTGAGGACTGGAATGGGCTCCTCAGGGAAGTGGTCACAGCACCAAGCCTGTCTGAATTCAGGAAGCACCTGGACAACACTTTCAGGCACATGGTGTTATTATTGAGGTGTCCTGCACAGTGCCAGGAGTTGATCTCAATGGTCCTGATGGGTCCCTTCCAACTCAGCATATTCTGTGAGTCTGTGGAGCCACAGCCTCCACAAGCCAGGGAGTGATGTCAGCTTTGCACGTTGCCAGTGCACTTGACTTAGTTGAAGAAGGTATAAGAGGGGCAGCACATGATGTTTCAGTTTCTAAATTCTGAATGCTAAATTACTGCATATTACTGTAAACAAACATAACTCAATTTTTTTTTTTTTTGCTGTACTATGGAATTTCATGGTCAAATGTTATAACTTCTTTCCCACAAAAAAAAAAAAAAAAAAAAAAAAAAAAAAATCCAAAACTTTTTCATTTGAAAAACTAGGGAAACCCATCAACATTTCTGTTTTGGAATAATCAGCATTTGCCACTAGATTTATCTCTTGAACTGTTCCCTCAGTCATTCGAATGTCAGAATCAGAGATGCTCAGAACTCTTCCAGCTGTGAAAAGTGCACAAGTGCTTTCTTGTGAGAAGCCAGGTCTCTCTGCATACATATTTAGCTGGTTTCTGCTATGCGTCAACAGTTGGGCTTGCAACAAACTCCATACACAAGATGTGGTGGCCTCTTTCTGCTTCCTTCCAAGAGCTTTCTTTATAAGAGAGTAAACTGTGGCTTGATCTGATATTGCCTGGCATTGATCCTGTTTTAGGAGCCACAGAAACAATTGACTTGTCTTCTTTCATCCTTTTTCATAGATGCTGCATTTGAAACCTAAGCTGTTTTCCCTCTGTCAGTGGCTCCTCTGTCAGTGCACTTTATCTGATGAAAACTATGTTAACAAGAGACGTTTTCAAAGGGTAGTTAAGAAAATTAAGATATTAAAAATGTAAAAGCAAAGAGAGGGATAATGTGTTGAATGCTAGAAAAAAGGAAGAATCATTTACATCTAAGGACTTGGAAATTTGTTTCCCAACTTTTGATATTTCCATGGCTGTAAGGAGCCAATTCAGGGCTTGAGTGCATGGCTATAGACTGATTGCAATTAGTTTTACTGTGTTTGTGGCATAAACAAGCCCACAACAACAAATACCCAATTTTTATTACCCTGCATGAGAAACTGAAAGGGAAAAACTGGAAAAAAAATACTGTTGCTGGTGTATTTACAAATACTGGGTCAATGATTAATCAATTATTTTCTCCTGTTTCAGAACAGAGTGGATTTTCTACCTGCTTGTACATATTTTGACCACTTTGCAAATACTCAGCACAGTATGATCAATCTCTGTTATATTTTTTTCCTGTTGTTTTTCAGGAAAGCAAATATTTATGGCTGCAGTTCTAGTCAGTAAAAGATTACAAGCTAAGTGGGTTTTTTATTATTATTCAAATGTAATTCCTTGAAAGATAGCTTTACAGTAGGGCTGTGGTACATGTGGACAGAGGAACACTAGCAATTACCTGTTTAATCTGTATCTTGCTTTCCAAAACAGATGCATAGTGGCCAGCACCAACAGGCAATAGAGAATTTGTAATATACATGCTTAAAGAGTGGGAACATACTTTAAAAAAGGCAAGCATTCTTGTTTTTTCATCTGTAAGTACCCACTTCACACACATTCAGTACATTGTCATGGCTAATCTTCACCAACACATTTAGCCACCAAGATGAGATCTGTACACCTGCCACTCCTAATGTGATGTGTATCTGATCAAAATGAGAGCAGTACTTGTTCTCCTCTGTTTGAAAGCAACCGATGATAATCTGTTGCAGTGGCTTGATCACACATCTGAAGTTCCCTTTGAAATCATTTGGTTTTTTCTTAGAGAAGCTGTGGAGCATGGGCTAAAAAGAGCTTTTCTGGATGACTTCCTGTGTCTCCTCACTTTATCCCATTCTCAAAAGAAATCTTCCTATCCTTTCCGTTTTGCACTTTTTGTCATATTGCTTTATTTCTTCTCTTAGAGTGCAGCCACAACTTGTTTCCCTTTTGCATTACAAAATTCTCCTTTTTCCCCACTATCAAATTATCATCTAGGGTTTTGTTGCCTACTTCTCCCTGACATTCTTAATAGCGCCATGAAGCAACTGTCAGCTTGCAACTTTATCTCCTGTGTTTCCAGGAAAAACTTTCCTCACAAATAACTAATGGAGAAAGAGCTGGCTGAGTGTATCCATGACTATCCTGCAGTGTCTCCCAGCTCCCTTTTCCTAAATGTCAAAGCCACTCTCCAGTGTGGTTACCATGGTGCCTTCAGCTGGCATGCCTGCAAGGGTTCACAGAGCCAGCACACCCCCTGCACGTTTTACAGGAACATTCCAGGCAGGAAGGCTCTTACCTACTGTGTCACAGTTAAATGGAACATATCAAAAGCTACTTCTTGGTGTTTATTCTGTGTAAGATTGGCTCCAGTTTAGTAGCATAAAACCCATTCAATCAATTAAGGATATTCTCTTTGTCCCTCCATATGTGAGGGTGGTGGTACATCTATAGATATACAAGTTACATATATAAACCTGCTGGTGAGTTGCTAGCTCAACAGGTCATAAATGTAAGTGCTACTGAAGAACAGTGAGATTTATACTGTGCTATATTCATTAACTATCTTCTATAAAAAGATTTTAAGGTGTTTCCTATTTCCTTATAATTTATTATTGAATCTGAAATACCATTATTAGCAAAAGAAACTTTTCATCAATATGGTTTCCTCACGTGAAAGTCAATAGAAATAAAGTACATCCTGCATCCAGCCATTGGAAAACAGAATTGTTAAAACCTCAGGTTTATAATTAGCAATCTGTAGATAGATTAGTAGCTGAAATAGCAAAATCCTTTTTGAAATGACAACAGATTTTAAAGTTTACTTTGAAATTCCATGCAACTGAGTCATACTGCTGTTTCTAAAATATATTACCTACTTCAATAACAATTTTCAAACATAAATATGAATAAATGCCTTTGTTTCAAATAATAAGCTACTAGTAAGTTTTGTTCCAGACAGTCACTTGTTTCAGGTTAAGTTGGTCTTATTCTATTAAACAGTTAGGTAGACTGGAAGCACATTTCAGGAGGTTTAGTGATCATAAAAAGAAGAGCTCCAAACTACAGTGTACTTTGATCTGTCTCCTTGATAAATGTTTTATAAAAACAAAATATTCTTCTCCCAGTTGCTCAGCTTTAGTTGTTGTGAATGAAGTGGTATTTTCCAGTGTGATTAGCTCCTAGAGTTGAATGTTCAGGGTTTTGTTATTGGCACCATACAAGAACTCCCCAACTCCAACACTGCTGCTATAGGCAATCATGCCATCTAACTTTTACATAAAATTAATTGAAATCTGTTTTAAAAATAGGTGTAGTATTTTGCCTCATAGTTTCACTGAACGACTATCTCAGAAACTCATTGTTGACTTTTTCAAGGAATCACAGAAACATTTATATTGGAAAAGACCCTTAAGATCATTGAGACCAGCTGTTAACCTAACACTGCCAAGTCCCCCACTAAGCCATGTCCCTTAAGCAAGACATCTTTTAAATACATCCAGGGATAGTAACACAGCCGCTTCCCTGAATAGCCTTTTTCAGTACTGGATAATCCTTATGATGAAGAATCTTTTTCTGATAGCCAATTTGAACCTCCCATGATGCATCTTGAAGGCGTTTCATCTTGGCCTGTCACTTGTTGCCTTGGAGAAGAGACTGACCCCCACCTGGCTAGAGACTCCTTTCATGTACTTGAAGAGTGATAAGTTCTACCTTCAGCCTCCTTTCCTCCAGAATAAACAAACCCAGCTCCCTCAACTGCTTCTCATCAGGTCCAGACCATTCAGCAGCTTCGTTGCCCTTCTCTGGACACACTCCAGCACCTCAATGTCCTTCTTGTAGTGAGGGGCCCAGAACTGGACACAGGATTCAAGCTGTGGACTCTCCAGTGCCAAGTACAGGGGCCACTCCCTCACCTGGTCCTGGCTGTGCTATTTCTGATATGGGCCAGGATGCCGTTGCCCTTCCTGGCCACCTGGGCACATGCTGGATCGTGTTCAGATGGCTGTCAACCAGCACCCCCAGGTCCTTTTCCACAGGGCCACAGCCTGGAACATTGCATGAGGTTGTTGTGACCCAAGGGCAGGACTTGGCACTTTGCCTCGGCAAACCTCATCCAGTTGCCCTCAGCTCATTGATCCCGCCTGTCCAAATCTCTCTGCAGAGCCTTCCTGCCCCTCAGCAGATCAGTAGTCTGGCCCAGCTTGGTGTCATCTGCAAACTGACTGAGGGTGCACTTGATTGATTAAGATCTTAGATGGAACTGGCCCCAGTACTGAATCCTGGGGAACCCCACTTGTGACTGGCTGCCAACTGGGTTTTACTCCTTTCACCAGCACTCTTTGTACTTGGCCATCCAGCCAAACTGATTTGGATTTCCAAGCTAGCTGTGTTAGTGGACCATTGAGACAATCTGGTTCTTCTGGTAGAATTGATTTGTTTGTTTGTTCTTTGGGGAGTTTCTGTCTATTGACAGAATTTACCTGCATTGATATCCCTTTCCTGTTAGTTTTTAAAAGTTAAACCACAATAATCTGTTCTCTTGTCCCCCTTTGATTGTTGCAGTAGCTTTTTCTGCTCACTTATGTTTCAGCTAAAATTGTCTTCAACCAGCATCTCATGCACTTATCCTGCCTGAGCTGTCCCCAGGACTTTTTGCAGAGACATTAATACTTCATTATCTTTACTAGGAGTTTCATGGTTAGAGCTTCAGTACACACTTGCCTTTCCATCATAGTGTTTACAGTCCTCTGAGACTGTCAGACATGATCTGATTCTCCTCCTCCCCCATATTTTTCTTATGTTGAGATTCTTATTAGTAACAAAAACTCCCACTACTGTCTAAATGTATCACTTTACAAATTGCATTGTTGAATTCCATGCCATATTTAATACTGTTCTTCTCAAGGTCAGCTGTTTGTCCCATATGCTGGACTGGATGTCCCTGTGTTGGTGTGTTTTATATGTCATCAGTAGGTGAAATCAGCAGAACTGAGAAGCTCCAGAGCTTCCTGCACACACACAGCCTAGTACTCCCTGTTTACTGCTGCTTACTATTTTTCTTCTTTTCACATAGTGAAAGCACTGAGTTCTTAGTACTGGGTGATAACAGTAACAAGATAACTATGGTAACAATTTGGTGTATTTACTGATCTATTCAGCACAATGAAAGAATTACAGATTTTCCAGACACTTTTAGTTTTCCTTCCTTCCTTCCTTCCTTCCTTCCTTCCTTCCTTCCTTCCTTCCTTCCTTCCTTCCTTCCTTCCTTCCTTCCTT
>VZUI01093786.1:0-94828 GCA_013401135.1 Cettia cetti
CACACGCCCCCAGCTTAGTGTCATCTGTAAATTTACTAAGGAAAGATTCAATACCCTCATCCATGTCATCAATAAAAGTATTAAACAGAGCTGGCCCCAGCACAGCCCCCTGAGGAGCACCACCAGTGCCTGGCCCCCAGCTGGATGCAGCACCGTTCACCACCACTCCCTGGGCCCGGCCATCCCGCCAGTTCCCAACCCAGCGCAGAGTGCTCCTGTCCAAGCCATGGGCTGCCAGCTTTCCCAGGAGTGTGCTGTGGGAGACAGCATCAAAGGCCTTGCTGATGTGCAAATAGACAACATCCACAGCCTTCCCTGCATCCACCAGGCGGGTCACCTGGTCATAAAGGGACACCAGGTTGGTCAAACATGACCTGCCCCTCCTAAAGCCGTGCTGGCTGGGTCTGATACCCTGGCCATCCTGGAAGTGCTGAGTGATGACACTCAATATAAACTGCTCCAGTATCTTACCTGGTACTGAGGTCAGGCCAACTGGCCTGTAATTACCAGGATCCTCCTTTCTTCCCTTTTTATGAATGGGCATCACGTTGGCCAGTTTCCAGTCATCTGGAACCTCACCAGTGAGCCAGGACTGTTGGTAAATGATGGAGAGCATCTTCACAAGCTCATCTGCCAGCTCCCTCATCACCCTGGGATGGATCCCATCCGGGCCCATGGATTTATGAACATCTGAGCAACTCAAAATCTCTCTGACTTCCTCCTCCTTGATAGCAGGGGGATCATTCTGCTCCTGACACCTTCTTCCAGCCCTGAGGGCAACCTGTCTTTCTGTTGAAAACTGAGGCAAAGAAAGTGTTCTACCTTTTCCTCATCTTTAGGTACTAAATTCCCTCCTGCATCCAATAGAGAATTGAGGTTGTCCTTACCCTTCCTTTTGCCATTAATGTATTTATAAAAATATTTTTTATTGTCCTTCACAGAAATTGCCAGTTTGAGTTCTGGGCCTTTGCCTTTCTAATTGTTTTCCTACCTGCCCTAGCAACCCCCTTAAACATTTCCTGAGATATCTGATTCTCCTTCCAAAGGTGATACACCTCCTTTCTTTCCTTGGTTCCTTCAAAAGCTCCTTGCCCAGTCAGGCCAGTCATTTGCTTCATTGACTCATCTTTTGGCACACAGGGATAGTCTGTTCCTGTGCCCTTAAGATCTGTGTTCCGAAACATGCCCATCTTTCCTGTACTCCTTTGTTTTTAAGGGCTGCTTCCCAAGGAACTCTCTGAATAAGTCACTTGAATAGGTTAAAATCTGCCCTCTGGAAGTCCAGTGTGTAAGTTTTATTGATGTCACTTCTTGTCTCACCAAATATTGAAAAATCTACAACTTCATGATCACTATGTGCCAGATGGCCTCCAGCCACCACATCTCCCACCAGCCCCTCTCTGTCTCTGCTTGCAGGAGAAGGTCTAGTGTAGTCCCTTCCCTGGTAGTTTCTCTCACCAGCTGTGTCAAGAAGCTTTTCTTCCACACAGTCTAAGAATCTCCTAGACTGCCCCTTCTCTGCTATGTTGACTTCCCAGCAGATGTCTGGTAGGTTAAAGTCACCTACAAGAACAAGGGCTGGTAATCTTGAAACATCCTCCAGCTGCTTATAGAATAGGTTGTCCACCTCTCCTTCCTGGCTGGGTGGATGATAACAGACCCCCAGGAGGATGTCAGCCTTCTTGGCCTTCCCTTAATTCTGACCCCTAGGCACTCAGCTTCATCATTATTAGTTTCAATACCCATGGCATCAAAAGCCTCCCTAATATAAAGGGCCACCCCTCCACCTCTTCTCACTTTCCTGTCTCTCCTGAAGAGCTTGTAGCCATCCAGTGCAGCACTCCGGCTGTGAGTCATCCCACCACATTTCTGTGATCACAACCTTGCTGTTGTACCACAGCCTCCAGCGCTTCTTGTTGTTACCCATGTTGTGTGCTTTAGTGCACATGCATCTCAGCTGGGCTACTGATTTCACCCCACCCTTGGGCCTGCTTCTGGAGAGCCTAGTTGCATCCCCTTCCCTCTCTGAACCTAGTTCAAAGCCCTCTCAATGGGTTTTGCCATTCATGGTCTAGAATCCTTCTGCCCTTAACAGATAGATGGAGCCCATCTGTTCCAGGAGGCCAAGTGCTGTAAAAGTTGCCCCTAATAAAAGAACTCAAAATTCTGCTGATGACACTAGCCTTTAAGCCACTTGTTGATAATATGAGTTCTCCTTCTCCTTTCGTTCATGCAGTTCTTCACTGCATGTAACCAAATTAATGTTTAAAGAATTGTTAGGTTAATATTTTATTGATATCCAAGTTATCTGCTCAATATCAATCTATAGCAAAAGAAAACGGGCTATTGAAGTGATATACAAAACGGCATGAAATACATAAATAAAAACTAGAGTCATCCTGCTTTACTTCATGGCCTTTCATAACTAAATACAAGATAATTTACAAGTTTTGTGCTCCCTACTTGACGTTAAGTAGAGTACACAGTCTTCCTCTTGTATTTTCCCTTCCAGCAACTCCTCATGTGCCTTGCTGTGCCTCTTGACATTAACCCTGAATACTGGGTCTCTGTGCAAATCCCACAATACACCGTGCTTGCTACTCCATTCCCATAAAACTCCTCAGGGCTCATTAGCTAAAATGAAACTAGGCTCTTGAAGCACATCTTGACAGAGTATAATTTTAAAGCATGTTAAGATGAGGTTGGGCTTTCAAAAAGGACTTGCGAATGGAGTATTTCAGCCAATACGCATACTTCTGAGATATTAAACTAAAGATAATTGAAATTCAGGATGGAACAGCATATGCATTTGGGCAGAGTATCTTCTAATTAAGATAGCTGGAAAATAAAAGGACACACAAATTGGAAAGTACCTTCTAAGACTTCAGTTGGTGAGTCTTTAGAAAACATCTTTAGAAAAGTGTAGTTGTTATATCAGGAATAACAAAAATGCTAAAAAGGTAACAGAAAGTTGGTAACACAGGAAGTATAGATAATAGAACAAATAAATTACAAGTCATTATGTATCTATAAATATCTAATCACATCTCAAACCTGTCCATTCTAGCAGCATTGTAGGAGTCTTTGAAACATCTTGGGATTCTGTTATTACTAGCAAGTTTAAAAATGTTATTTCTGCTTAAAAAAATTTAAAACATACCCCACCAAAATAGGCAAATTGTATTTTATTCCTCAGTGACATTACTGATAAGCAGCTTCTCAGAATACATTTAGTGGATTTAATTTCAGGAAATTATCTGTTGAATCATTACTGCCACAACATTGGATATATATTCTACTGACCAGGTCAGAGACAAAAAGTGACATGAAAACACCATGAAACCTCTGAGTTACTTCAAACATTCACTTTTTTTTTCCTCTGCTTCCAAATACTGACTGCCACACAGGTAAGTATAACCTGTTCTCTAGTTAGGCATGGCCACTGGAAAAGGGTTCTGAAGAGAATCATGTTTATAGATTCAGGTGATTTACCAGCTCTGCAAAACTCAGTACCCTCAGGCCTCTGCTCTTAAACCTCTCACAGGCCACATTTCTGACTCTCCACAGAAAAAAAAAAAAAAAAAAAAAAAAGGAAAAAAAAAAGGATAGAAATATTTAGGAGAATAAAGATAGCAACATTTAGCGATTAAATCAGGAGATTTTATTGTTGCATGAAAACCTAAACCACCTTAATGCAGGATCTGCAATAGTTTGTATTGCAGCTGTTAGGCTTGTCCCACCGAAAGAAGGAAACAGCTTTCTAGAACTGTAGGAATAACAGTTTGATATGCAGAACTAAATGGAGCTAGTGTGCAAATATGGATATTACATAATGGCTTTCAAACAAAAAAACATGAATTACTGAAAATACATAGGGTTATAAGAAACCATAACCACATTTTAATTAAAAGAGGCAGAACAATTTTCATAATATTTGTTTCAAAGAGGAGACCTGAAGCAGCAGAAAAGGAATTTTTAAGGGTTGTCAGGAAGGAAAATCTTTATAATAATTCAGCATTTTTGGAGGACTGCAGTGCCCATTCTGTTAATCACTTTCATGGAGGTACTGTAATAAATGCTGAAATTAGCTTCACAATGTCATGCACATAGTTACACAAAAACAAATCCATGACCATTTTCACTATTACAGTGACATGGGCTGGGGAAAAGCCAAAGCAGATTTAATCTCTACTACTCATAAGAAGTCATTGTTTTCCAGTAGGGATGTAATCCAAAAATAAAATGTGTTTTCATTTCTCTTGTTCATTTACCAATAAGCATTCCTGTTATTTGTGCCAGGCAATGTTTTGAAGTGTTATCTGTCACTTTTTACTAACCAACAACAAAAAAGTTATCTTTCCAGGGATGTATAAGGAAACAAATTTGGCCAGGGAGATGAGGTGGGGAACAAAAACTGAAAAAAAGCATCCCCCCAAAATCCAGCAGCTATTTCAGATATGCCATTCATATTCTGTAGGATTCAGAACCATCTTGCACACTGGTTACCAGGGAAACATGTCTCATGCATTCTAAAATCCCACATGTTAAAAGCACATTCTGGAGAATTTTTCCCTGCTGATGACAGGGAATATGATTCAGAATAAGAGTTTTTCCATTTCCAAAGTTAAATTAACAGAGGGAGAGGCTCCAAATATATTTAATAATAACCATAAAAAAATCTATACGGAAGAAAAAAACCCTTTAAAAACGTATTTGTAAGCTTATATGCATTATTGCTATGCATATATCTGAATGTCTGCTTCTGGCATGACTTATTTGACACCTACAAAACTTGCTACTTCAATGTTATTTTTGCTACTATGTCTTAAGGTGGAAATGACATTATATCTTCAAATAAGCTTTTGAATTATAGGAGTCTTAGAAATAAAAAAAATTAAATACATAATTTCTTAGTGAGGAACAATTTAATAAAGTTAAAAATCCATGCCTCATTTCAGTGTTTCATGCTATAGAAGTGCAGGACCAACCTAGCCTTAATTCCATCAATCTAAGTAATTCCAAACATCTTGAAGGAAATCATGGGAGCAAAATCAGCATTGGAACCAAAAGTTACAATTTCTGGTCAAATCTTCTAAGGTTTTGCTCATGTGGTATGGAGCTTTGTAAAACATTTCACATGCTTAACAAGCAAGTGCTATTGTCCTCACCCACCAAAGAATCAGCTATTGTTGAAAATATAAATGTTAAAAGTATTTCTTTCATAATTTTATTTAAAAAATAGAAAAAGTAGATCACAGATGATGCAGACACAATGTGTATGCATGCATGTGTGCATAAAATCCTATAAAACTGATAGTAGCACCTGGATGGGATTTAAATAGAAGCAAAACAAAAAACTTTTCAGGAGCAACTTCTCTCAATAATTCCTTGATTAATCCTTGCTTGTGCTTGGGAGACCATAGCTGGACCATAACTCCAGGCGTGGCCATGCCAGCATGGAAGAGGGGGAAGGCACCTCCTTCCGTCTACTGGCTGCACTCCTCCTAATGCACTGGCATATAACTAGCCTTTGCTGCCTCAATGGCACATTGCTGGCTCATGTTCACTTTGCTGTTCACCAGGACCTTTCCAGAGCTGTTTTCTAGCAAGCCAGCACTTAGCAAGCGGTGCACTGGGCTGTTCCTCCCCCTAGAGTTTGCACTTTCCTTTGTTTTGCATGAGGTTTGTGTTCACTGTGGGAGGTTTTTGTCAGCCTGTTGAGGTCTTGATAGCAGCACAACCCTTGGGTTTGTCGGCCACTACTCCCAGTTTGGTGTCATCAGCAGTTGGATCCATCATTCCATGATTCTATGCATGAAGAAAATGTTTAACAGGACGGAAAACAGTACAACCCTCTGTGACACACCCCTGGTTACCCAGCCTCCCACTGTGCTTTGTGCTGATGATCAACACTCTGTGCAGCTGGCCAGTCAGTGCTCAATGCACCTCACTGGCTGCTCTTCCAGGTCATCACTTACCAGCTTCTGTGTTACATTACTTACTATTAACTGACAGTGAATATTCCCCAAATAATGTACTATTCCCACAGAACAGAGGTCACACACTTCTTACTCAAGCTGGCTGCTTGAGGCTATGGCTCTAGGTACACAAGCCATGTCCACTAGTCCACACCATAACCCAGCTTTTGAGACCAAACAAGAAAGAGAAGAGGACTACCTAGCCAAAACCACCAAGTCTCACCACTTCTGTGACAGGCAGAAAATATGGTGGGGGTGTGGAAACAGTTTGTGTTGAGATTCAGAACAGAAGTGGAAAAACTCTCTCACTCCTTTCTGGATAGACTACAGCTGGATTTAGTGACAGAAAACCAAACCAAACAAAAAACCCTAAACCACTCTACTTGTCCTCTAATGCTGGCAGTTGCAATACAGAAAAATTTCATATACAATGTGAAAAAAAAAACTAGTCAAAAAGGTGGAATAACCTACCAAACCAGTAATAATCTAATGAGGTCATCAACA
Organism: Cettia cetti; assembly: GCA_013401135.1. Taxonomy (NCBI): domain Eukaryota; kingdom Metazoa; phylum Chordata; class Aves; order Passeriformes; family Sylviidae; genus Cettia; species Cettia cetti. The sequence goes on from VZUI01093786.1 coordinate 6,483, forward strand.
CTCACCATTAACTCTTTTACTCCTTTACTCTTCTCTTTACTCTTATGATCGGGGACAGAATCTGAGGGAATGGCTTGAAGATGTGTGGGAGGAAGTTTAGGTTGGATATTAGAAAAAGATTCTTCTCCCAGAGGGTGGTTGGTTGGGCTCTGGAACAGCTCCCCAAGGGAAGTGGTCACAGCACCAACCTGACAGAACTCAAGAAGAATTTGGACAGTGCCCTCAGGCACATGGTGAGATTGTTAGGGTGTCCTGCACAGGGCGAGGGGTTGGACACAATTATTCTGATGGCTCCTTTCCACCTCAAAATATTCTGTGGTTCCATGATTCTATATCATAATCATTTTTAAATGTAATCAATTTTTGATTACAATTTTTTGAAAAAAAAGTTACTTAAAAGTAAAAATATTAAATAAAAGCAAACAAAAAAACCCAAACCAACCAACTCAAAGACCCATAACCACCAGCACCACCAGAAAAACCCCAAACCACACCTCTCCACACCAGAAAGTCTAGCTAAAACTTGAAAGAAACTTTCAAATAGGCAGCAGCTAAACACTTTGTATCCCTAAGTAGCTTTGGATTTGTCAAAATAGCTCCTGCATGTCATATCTTCCCAGGAATCCTGGGAGCAGAACTTCCCAAACTGAAGATAGAATGCGATGAAGACACTCATACATCTTCCACTGCTCACATTCTCTGCATTAGTTAAATCAGCTATGAAAGACAGGAGAGAATCTGGAAACCAGATTTGAAATCAAGAGCTATCCTCACTATGTAAGGAAAGTAAAAACCACATCCACAAAAGGCATCATCTTTCTCTTAGAATTAAAGATCAGCTCTGACAATAAGAAGTATTTCCTTAAGGAATCTTATCTCTGGTACACATATCAACAGGAAATACTACCTATATCTGTGATATGAGAAACCAACCACAGTGTTCAAACATCAGCCTTTTGCATGCGGATTTGGCACAATCCTAAGAAAAGGTATCTGGACAAGCCCTATGATACATGGGACAAAGACAAAAAAACAAGTTAGTCTCAGAAAAAATGCAGATCAGTAGCCCTCAGTATTATCACACTTTGAGCTCTATCAAAAGATCATTTTAAGGACTAGTCTAAACACTTTCTCAAAACTACAGAAAAATGTTAATGTGTCATTATAGACATAGATACATTACACAGAACAAGCACTCAATTAAAATGAAAGTTTTCCAGGACATTTTTCCCACCCGTTTTTTTTCTTTGTTTTTTGCTTTCTCTCATGGTGGCTAGAGCCTACCTGCTTCTGGAGGACTTGAGCAATTTAATGCCCCAAGTTCTCTTAACTCGATGAAACTTAGACTCTTGACTGAAATTACTTTAAAACAAAAGAAAAATCTGTCATGCATTACTCATGATTTATCTCTGAACCACACGTAGTCTTCTACTCTTTATGATCCAGTGATATACACCGCTCAAATACATAAATTGCAAACTGTTTTTCTAAGATATTTGCTGATACTATCCTTCATTAGTTGGATCTCATATTAGCATTTTGTGCTGCTGAACACAGGGAGGATGATTTACTGTTCCCATAGTCCTGTTTACTTTTGCTCATGAATGAATAATATCAGTGTGTATAAATATCTGATAACGGGTGCAAAGAAGATGGGGTTAAACTCCTCTAGTGTTGTCCAGTGAAAAGACAGGAGGCAATAGACATAGACTGGAATATAAAAGATTAAATATAAGAAAAAACCTTTTTATCTAATATGAAGGACTTAAAAAACAGCCATTTTTTCCAGGGAGGTTTTCTTTATCTTTGGAGGATGTTCAAAACCAACTGGACTCAGTCTTGAGTACAGACTACTCCAGGTGACCCTTCTTTGAGCAGGGGCATAGCTAGATGCAATCTCCAAGGTTCCTTCCTACTAGATGACCCTATTATTCTGTGACTGGGTGGATAAAAACACTGCCCAAAATAACATAGCAGTGCAGCAGTGAGAATCTGGAAGTTGACTGAAATCCTGTCCTCAGAGGCAGGGACACCTCATATAAAACTTCCATTGAGCCACAATATTACTGAGCTTGAGGAGGTTATTCAGGTCAAGAGGACAAGAGAAGAACCCAAACATCACTAGTCCTGCACAGCTCTGGGAGACGAACCAAACAGGATCTTACTTAAAGAAAGAGTGATGACTATACGAAAACAGTCTCCTAAGAGGCTGAGTGGGATCAAAGCACAGCTGCTGCGCCTCCAGTTCTGCATATAATTCAATTTTCGTGTAGATGTGTCTTGGTTTAGGACAAATTAGGGGGGAAAATTTCCACAAGGAGTCCCCTAGAAAACAAACCTCCACCACCCCTTCCCCCAACCCCGGGTTCGGGAAGGAATTCTTCGGAGGAAAAGTGGAAAAAACCTGTTTATTAACAAATAACAAAAGGAAAAGAACACTCTCCAACACAAGGAAGAAGAAAAAAACAGCCCCAGATGATACTCAGGCAGTTGCTGTGAAGGGAGGGCGCCGAGCTTCTTCCTGCAGACTCACCTTCTTAGGTAGGTCCGGAGCCGGTCCAATGAGCTTGAGGGATGGGGAAGAAAGAAAGAGAGGAAGGGAAAAGGAAAAAAAAAAACCAAACGCAGAAAGAATGGCAGCGAGCAGCCAGCGAAAGCAAAAGCTGAAAGCAGCAAAGCCAGCAAAAAGCAGCCCAAGCAGCAGCGGCAAGAAGCGAGCAGCCTGCCGAAAGGGGGGGTGGGGAGGTGGGAAAGGTCGCTCCCACCAGACACAACAATCTCACGATCTGGGACACAGAGGCACCTTCACCTTGGGACAAGATGTTTGGACTACAGACCACAAATCATGCATTATTCTCCAAATCTTTAAAATTTATTTATTAGCTGTAATATTTAGTTATGCTCAAAAGAGGCTAAAGTACAGACTTTATATCAGAAAAGACAGGAAGCAAACCATTTGGAATCTGCCAGTGAAATTATGGATTGTCAGAAAAAAAAATTGGGGCTATTCAGAAAACAAACATAACATAAAAACCCCGTAGCCTCCCACATATTAATCTTAACATCCAATTATTAAGACTGACTTCATCCCCCTTTCTTCTTGTTCTCCCTGAATCAGCATCTTCTCAGATTTCTAAATACTAATAAATATTAATAGTAAATACTAATATTCTTGCTCTGCCTAAGGTTTTCTCTTTGCACTACAACAAATAAATAAAACTTTTTAAAGAAGGAGAAGCTGAATAGAATGCAAGAAGAACCAGTGGATGAACCCAGAGAGTAGTCAAACTCAGTCTGGCCCTTTTAAGTTACAGCGTTGCAGTTTTTTAAAATTTACACTTGGTCTCAAACATTGTAATGGAAAGGTTCCCTCTCAAAACAAACCAATTCTCATTTTACATCACAGCTAATAGGGACGTCGGATTTCTAGATCAAATCTAAGTCTTAAGCTATCCAAAATCTTTCCCCCAATAGTTACATGTGGTGAGTTCACCTTGGCTGGATGCCAGGTGCTTACCAAGCTGACCTATCTCTTCCCCTTCTCAGCTGGACAGGGGAGGAAAATCAGATGGAAAAAACTTGCTGGTTGAGATAAGGCAGTTTGCTAATACAAAAGTGAAAGTTCGTATGATTACAAGCAAAGTGGGGAAAAAAATTATTCCCTGCTTTCCTTCAGTGAGTGATGTCTGGTCACATCCTGGGAAGCAGGGCTCCAGCACATATAGAGGTTTCTCCAGAAGGCAAACATTGTAAGTAAAGTGTCCCTCTTCCTTCTCCTTCCCTTATTTTTATATCTGAGTGACATCACACAGCATGGAGGGTCCCTTTGGTCAGTTTGGGTGCCCTCCTAGGACAATCCCCAGCCTGCTGCTGGGGCAGAATGTTGAGAGACATGACTGATGCTGGGCCAGTGTTGCTCAGCAGCAGCCAAAACACTGCTGTGTTATCAACACCTTTCTAGACACCAGCGCAAAGTACTGTGAGGGCTACTCTGGGAAAATTAACTCCAGCTCAGCCAGAACCAATACACCATGAAAAATATTTTCATCCAAATAACTCATGGGTTGGAGAAATCCAGATCCAAAACCAAGGCTCTTCAGGCTGCTTATCCTGGGACTCACCCCAGCATGACTCAGCAACGTTAACCAAGCTCTACACAGGAAGGCAGCAGTTACCTAAGGACAGCACTCCCAGTTAAAATCTTTATCTCATCTCTTAGGAAGCTATAGACAGTTTCTAGAAGTAGCAGTTCCGTATGATTTGCCTACTAGATTCTGTCTTTTCATTTACTCTCCTATATCTTTTACTAAAATCACACTAAGATTCTGTTGTTTCTTGTTCAAAAAGCTACAAAATGAAGCTTGGCCTGAAACAGCAAGTATTATTTGTATATTCTGCTTTGTGTTCAAACAGCCACCTTGTTCAACAAAAGAATTTGTCCAATTGTGCACGACATACACTGCTGTATGTATCTGGAGAAAGTGTGTTTTTATTTCAGTAAGAAAAAATACAAACAGAATATATATATATATATATATATATAATTTCTTTAGCTTAGTGGCTTTTTTTTTCCTTGTTAGTCCTATGTTTTTCAAAACAAACTCAACTGTTCTCATGCTCATTTGTTTTCCTGGTAAAAATAGTAAATGAATATAGAAAACCATCTGCAGTGTTTTCAGTTAAGGCAGAGCAACATTGTACAGCACGTGATATCCTGAAAGCAAACAGGAGAGAAACAGAAAACAGAAAACACTATAATATTTATATTGCATAAGGTAGAGCACTGTACTGAAGAAAAGCATATTGGAGTACAAGTTACTTCATAGTATTTCAAGACATCAGTAGCACAGATTAAAAACTCCTGTAAGTGCAATGTTTTAACAGACAATTTTTATTTCTTATAAATACTCACAAAACGATCCAACAGACGTCAGTGTAGTCAGACAGTTTTCTATATGGCTAACAGGCAAGAGCAATTGCAAAACAGATATATGACACTGAAGGTGGATCAGTATTTGGTATTTTGGTTTTTTTCAAGTAAGTTTTGCCTTAAAATTTTTGTAATCCAACATTGAGAAAAGCCTGTTGAAACTTAGTTCCTAATCTACAGTTTTGCTTAATCTTCCTGACAACTTTCTGTTCAAAGCCTGGTTAGTTGTTTGGTGAGGAACATCATTTGTGCTGCCAAGTCTTGACCCACGGGCATCAGAGCTGAAGACAGAGTCTGTAGCAAAAAGACAGGCAGTTTTAAAATTTAAAAGTGAAATATTTTCATAGTTTTTATTCATAGTAACTTTTTAGAACACTTTCCTGACATAAGGATATGGCAGGTTATAAAGGAGTCAGGATCTCTGAGTTTGCTGATCATGGAGTTTCATACAAATGGGCTATTCTCTGAATGATGTACTCATTGCTACTGAAAGTAAATATTTGCCTTGTTTAATAACATCTGATGACTTGTACATACAGTTAGAGGTAAGTGTCAGTATTAGTTTGTTTGTTGGAACAACAGAAAGATGTACACAGCAGTACAATTCCCACTGTGCTAACAACTTTGAAATTTTACATCAACGTCTCTGTTCTCACATTAGACTTGGCTCTCCAAGGAAAGAAATTGAAATATAAATTTATTTTTTCTGTATATGTCCTACCTTTATGAGCTTTATTCATAATACCTTTTAACAGGCTGAGGAACCTTCATAGAATCATAGAACTGTAATGGAAACTGATGAAAAGGACCTCTAATGGAACTGAGTCCAACCATTTAACACACACAGTACCTCCATGCTCACCATTAAAACAGATCCCCACATCATATCCACACACTTTTTAAATATTTGGAGGCAATATTTCCCAACACTCTGGTTAATATACTTTTTCATCTTAGAACAAGTCCACATAATGTGGCCAATCCTCTGGGCAATTTACTCTTGGAAAAAAACATTTATGTGATATGATTAAGCCTTCTTCCAATCACTAATGGTCTTTTTTTCCAGCTTACTTACTACTTTCTTCAATAAGATCACACTATTTACAGTTTGGTCATTCTATTGTTGAGTAATAGAAATGTGCAGACTACAAGGCTGTCAATGTTTTCTGCTGAGTTCCTGGGAGTTTGGCAACTCAAAATTCTGCTACATCTCTCTTGATGCATGACATGGTTTAACCCCAGACAGAAGCCAAGCCCCACAAAGCCACTCACTCACACCCTCACCAGTAGGACTGGGAGTGAATTGGGAGGCTAAAAGCTAGAAAATTCACGGGTTGAGAAAAAGGCAGTTTTACAGGGAAAGTGAAAGCTGTGCACACAAGCAAAGCAAGAAAGGGAATTAATTCACTGCTTCCCATGGTCAGACAGGTGTTCAGCCATCTCCAAGAGAACAGGGCCCCATCACAAGTAATGGTGACTTGGGCATCACTCAAAATGTCCTTCCCTTTCTCCTTCTTCCCCCATTTTATATCATGATGACAGGTGGTCTAGAATAGCCCTTTGGTCATTTTGGGCCACCTGTCCCTGATGTGTCTCCTCCCAGCTTCCCATGCTCTTCCAGTCTCCTCCCCAGCGTGGCAGAACAGAAAGCAGAAAAGGCCTTGACTGTGTGTAAGTTCTGCTCAGCAATAGCAAAAACATCTCTATATTATCAACCCTGTGTTCAGCACAAATTCAAAACACAGCCCTAACACCAGCCATTGTGAAGAAAACTAACTCTACCCCAACCAAAACCAGCATAGTGCAGCTGAAAAGAAATACAACCACCCAAAATATCTGTCAGCCAGTGGTATTTCCTAGACCAGATATGAGCATCAAGCTCATTTCCTTTTAACTCTCCTGGCTGATTCTGCATTAATGAGTCATGCCCACTTTCAGAGATTCAGGTGTATGAGCTGCCAAAAACAAAGGAGTATGTAAATGGTTTGTGACAGTTCAGTTATTCTTGAAAGTTGATTACAATACAAAATTTTATTGTACCCTCAGGAGTGAAAATTCTCCACTGAGCTAAAAAGAAAAAAAATTATTCTTTTTCTAGGGATTGGTTTGAAGTTTTAAAAAATCTGGTACGATGTAAAAATCCTTACAACTCAAACATCTCACTGTCTCTCATGCCCATATTGCTGAAAACTAGCTCAAAAGCTGTGCTTGCATGCAGCTGGGGAAGAGCTGTAAATCATCCCTTTCTTTGAAGCTGGCTGGTAGTTAGCTTTGGCCTCATGGACAATGGTCAGAAGTAATCTTCAGTGAAATCTTGTAACAAAATCATAAAACAGCTACAGGTGGTTCCCTCCCTCTTCTGCTTGTTGTTTTATCATTACTGTTATTCTTCAAGAGCAGAGGCACGCACAATAATTTACTGCTCTTCTCTGCTGATCAGGTTTACATTGTTGCTATGATTCATTGAAGATGAACAAAATCTTTAAATCAGGAAGGTACCAACCAAAAAGACCATGAAGTAGTGCTCTGCAACAACCAGGAAGAGAAGTGATATTTTGAGTAGAGGTAGGAAGTAGAAGGAAATGTTTATGCGTTTAATAGGCTTGTATTTTATGATGGACTTTACCCAGAATTAGCTGGTTGAGTAAAAAAGGTAATGAGTATAGGAGTGAGGCAGATGATGTTTTAGAAAAAAACATGAGCAAAAGTGTACTAATGTAGGTTCAGTGGGGAAGTAACCAGTTTTTCTATTTTCAAAAGTTTGCTTGGGGCTTTTTTGATGGCTCACAGAAGCTTTCTGGGTACTGTTGATATGGAGAGGGGACTTCAAGACAGAATATTTGATACCATTAATATTTTAGTTTTACTCTTAAATTATATATACTTTCTTAACTATTTCTAGCTATGTATATTTTCATACCTGCTATGAGCAAGAGTCGTTGTAGCAGACCATAAGGAATCCTGCTGTCATTCACTCAAGAAATACTGAAAAATAAGAAACCTCTTATTTTTTCTGAGCCTCCATAGAGTATGGTCATTTTAACCTTGAAAAATGGATACAGATTTTTATTTGACAGTGCCTTCTATCCACTTTTCCTAGGAACAAAGAGTTATATAGGACACAGCCATGCAAACAGGAACAGACCTCAAATGTTATGCATATTCCAAAATTTGGATGTTAAAATAAACTTAATTTTGCTCTAACACCATGTGTGGCTTTCTCTTTAGGGTGGTGAGTTTAGTTTCTATTTGTTTTGCTATTCTATTGTTTTGCTGCTTTATGCTTTGATAAAGTTTTACTTCAGCCAACTTCTTTATTTTCTTTCTCACTTTGTGTACTTTGTGCATGTCATTGCTCAGTAACTCACAGTAGCTGCACTCCTTAAAAGGAATAGACTCAGAGAAACTTTCTTACTGGCCCAAACTAGTTTGACAGGTTCAGCGACCCCAAATACTGCTGCAGTGAAAAATATCCCAGATTCAGCCACCTTCCAAGTGCACACTATTTCACATGCTCTTACCCTTCAACAGAAATGCCTGGGTTAAAGGATATGAATTATATAAAAATCACAAACCAGTCTAGTTCTTGAAAGGCAAAACTTGTCCTTGTAGTAGGAATGAAGAAACAAAACTTGTCCTTGCACTTTGAAAACAACCTGCAGCAGCCCAGGTTTGTTTTTACCAGGTGTCTGAGACTTATCATGGCCAGATTTTGCTAATTTAATTGCATAGTAGGCTAATCTCATCTGGCAACATGAAGTTATCCACTATCCTAATACTGCAAACAAACAACAAATTATGAGAGCCAAAACAAAACTGCTAGTGTACCTTGTCTCCTGAGAGAAATAAAAAAGACATTATGGATTAATAAATGAGGAAGCATTTTTCATATTATCATTCATGTAAGTGAGAGGATAAGTCCAGGACCTCTCATAAATACTAAAGGTTTGATCACATAGAAAAACTTTCCCACGTAAATCCACATGTGCATGCTGATGTCAAGATTTACTAATGTTTTGTTTTGTAAAGATTTGTGGTGGAATAAAGGAGCTTATTGCACAATGATTATAAGTCTGCAATCCTGAAGTATCAGGAAAGAATTCCCAAATTTTTATTATTAAAACCACTAATTAAGATTAATGTTACGTAAATGGTTCTGTATCTGCAGAGAGCTTAAACCCACCATATCCTGTTAGAGTGATGCCCCAGCAGCAGCCTTCTCTGAGGTTGAAGTATTTTAAAATGCTGGTAAAAATACATTAAGTAACAGCAGGTTCAGAGGGACTTAGAAATCTGTTAGATTAAATATTGTCTGGGGAATAATGCATGTTTCTAGTGCTGGCAAATACAATGAAGTTTTGCCCTTTTATTTATTTTATTTTTTTTTTTTCAGTAGTCTGAACTTTACCAAAAAGTACTGCATTACCTCCCACAAAAGTGTGTTTGGATGGACTGGTTTTAGCCCCTGTGCTCCGCTGACTTTACATAGAAAGTAGCAGAGCAAAAACATCACAATTATGGTAGAGCTGGGACAGGAAGGTTGAGTATAATCCCCGTTGTTCAGTTTATCATAAAGCAGTCAGTAACACTACAGTAAATATTTTTTTAAAATATATCAGGGTGTTTACTTGTGCTCACCATTGGCAGTGTTCAATTAGTTAAACTACATCTCATTGTAGCACAACAGCACCATTGTTCCGTTCTTCTGGTGTTTCTCTTTGAGTGTCCAATTTATTAAAATTTTACATTAAATGAAATAAGAAGTTTTTGGAATTTTTGGCTGCAGGTTATCTGGGCCTGTTTTAATTTCTATTCAATATTTTTCACAATTATCCTTGGTGATTAATGGATTAGAAAGTATTTAATCATACTCACTCAACAGCACCTTGCTGTGTTCCCCTCTGACATATACCAGCCATTAGTATCTGGCATGCCTGCTTCCCAATTTCTTCATACTTATGTTTTACCATTTGGGTAAAACCAAGAAGGATCTATGGCATTGCTAATATTATTTTAATGTACTTAAAAGTAACTGTCTTTTTAGTGCTACCTCATCCTTTGGTATTTAAACTTCCCTGTAACAGTTTTTGTACTCCCTACCCTTGAATTCTAATGATTTATGACTAGATATTTTTTAATGTGTGTTGTACTACCTTTCACTTCCCTTTGCTACTGAGTAAAAATGAATATACAGCAGTATGTTATTTCTGAATCTTCATTAATAAGCTAGGTAACGTCTCAAAAGCTGTGGTTTTTCTTTGCAGAGCTGAGCTTTTTATTCCATAGCTCATATAAAATATTCCCGAACTGACATTCTCAAAGTATCAGGTACCTAAAGTACTTCCAGGAACTTTTCTTTCTCACCAGTAATAAATACTAGGTATTGGGACTGTTCAGTCTGGAGAGGAGGAGGCTCAGGGGAGACCTTATTGTCTCCACAACTGCCTGGCAGAAGGGTGTTAGTGAGGTGGGGGTCAGCCTCTTCTCCCATGTAATAAGCAACAGGACAAGAGGAAATGGTCTCAAGTTGTGCCATGGGAGATTAAGACTGAGTATTAGGAAAGCTCCTTCACTGTAAGGGTTGTCAGGCACTGGAACAGCCTGCCCCATGAAGTGGCTGAGTCACTATCCCTGGAGAAATTGAAAAGCAGAGTAGATGTGGCAGTTAGGGACACGGGTTAGAAGCGAACATGGCAATTGGTTGGACTTGAGGACCTTAAGGGTTTTTCCAACCAAAATGATCCTGATTCTAAATCATGTGAACTTTCTGAAGAGATACATACATACATACATACATATACACAAAAGCATGTATACATCCTTACATAGGTACACAGGTAGTTGAATATTATCTACTGTGCAGTCATGGCTAAGTAAGCACAACTAAATGTCCCTTGCTTATTGCAAGGAGAGGGACAATTCCTATCTGGAGAAATAAAAGACACCCCTGGACTGATGAGAGAGTGACCGCAGCACCTCCAACACCTCTGCCAAGCCCTGCTATCACCTTGTGTCACAGGGCAGTGTCACAGGGCAGAAACATCCACAGCCGGGTGGACGCTGTGGATGTTTCACTCGAGACAGCCGCGGGTGGCTGGTGACAGCACCCCAGAGGCGGGAGTTGCTTTGCAGAGCGGCGGGGTGTGTGTGCGTGCCTGGGCTGGGGGACACTGGCTGTGAGCCGTCGGCGATGCCAGCGGGGAAGCGCGGAGGCGGCGAGGGGCTGCGGTGGTCCCGCATGGCTGGGATGGAGATGGGGAGCTGGTGCGAGGGGCCAGAGGCTGGTGTGCAGCCAGAGGCGGGCTGCCGTGCGAGTGGCAGTGGAGCAGAGCGGGTTGGGAGCGGTCGGGGCGAAGGGCCCGGCTCCGATGCCCAGCGCCCCCGGGGACCCCGCCCGGCCGTGCCTCCGGCCAGCAGCGCTCCCCGCGGGCAGCGCCACACGGGCAGCTCTGGCTTTCCTGCTCAGCCTGCCAGGAGCCCCCAGCCAGGAGCGTCTGGCCCACTTTCTCTGGCCTCCCGTTTCCCTGGGTGAGGGCAAGGAGGCAGAACAAGGAGAGGCACCCAGCTCTGACACGGCACTTCTGGTCTCCTTACCACAGCATTCATGATCTCCTCATTATCATTATAGTCTGTGAAACCCTTCAGGCAGCAGCAAAACCAAACCTGTACTTAGACATAAACATGAAGAAAGTCAGGCTCTTGCAGAAAACCTTTCAAATAAACTTGTTTAATTTAAGGCCAAAAAGACCAAAAAAAAAAAAAAAAACAACAAAACAAACCCCAACCCCCACCCCCCAAAAAACCCCAGAAACAAACAAACCCAAACCAAACAAAATACAAGTTGTAGTTTCATTAACAACTATGAAATTACAATGGTTTTACAGTAACTTTCTGAAAATTCTTTACATAGGTAATCATTATCTGTAAGACAATAGCACTCTCAGACATCAAAAAATGCCTGGATATGCTTGTTATGCCAATAGAAATGTGCATGTACAAATAGAAAAATATACTTAAAAGCATTTGTACCTGCCTCTGATGAAAGAAGTAAAATTGTGTGGCCTGCAAGTGGCTTAGTGTTGAATTCTATATGTCATTATTAATATAGGTCATTTTCCAAATGTCACAGCTCCTGAATTTACTGCTAGGTAGTATATGCACAGATATATTCTCAACTTGTGTTTTCTTTAATGATAGCCTTGACGTCTTGGCAAAATGCCTCAGACTTTACCATTTTTATTTTCAAAGGAATTTTTATTAAGTGGTATGATGTATGCCACACTGCTGTTTTCCCAGTGCATTTTTAGCCTAAGCATAATAGTTTTCTGCAGTAAGAAAGTCCTCTCCTGCACCAGTAACTTTGGTCTGTGGATGCCTCACATTCCGGTGTCTTGCCGGCTCTCACTATAGATCTCACTACATCGTTAATGGCCATCTATCATTACCTACTTCTTCTCTTGCCACTTGAGAAAAGGCATCTTCTTACAGAACAGTACATACATACCTCATACCCCATACTGAATCTTGCCTGACATTACAGGCTCGATGTAATTACAGGCTCAATGTCAACAGCCAGCACTCGTATTTGTGAACCCACAGGGCACTTCGAAGCTCAAACATGGCTGGAAACTGTTGCATGGAGAGTGTGTGTACGTTGCAGCCTTCCCAGCTCCTTCGGGAGGTTTTGGTTGTTTGTTTGGTTTTTTGCTTGTTTATTTGGTTTTTATATATAATAATGATAGGGAGAAGGAAGAAAACAGGTATCCCTGTTGTAGAGGTATTTTGTTCCATTAAAGCAACAGCACATCTGCCCTTGCTTTGAATGCAGAAACATCAGGCATTATGACTTTCTGTTAAAACTTCCACTCTTGAGGGGTCTGGGTTCACAGGTGACACAGCAGGCCAAAGTGATCACTGTGCACTGAATAGCAATTTCCATGCACCCATAATGATTTTAAATAATGCCTTTTCAACCTAAGTAGTGGAAATGTAAACTTTCTTTTAATGTTTCAACCTCTGTCACTTACAGACCTTCAACTACCAAGTTAATGTTTGGAAATTTCAGATAATCAGCTTTAAAAAAAGCCTCTTCTGAGAAGATTTCTTTTTCCTAGATGTTAGTAGAATCGAAGTTTTACTCAAAAGACCTCCAGGCAAATAAGGGAAACTATTTTCCTTCTCCTAAACTATGTTGGTCACAACATTATTAGAAACAATGACTAAGCCAGTATGAACAGATTGCAGAAAATTAAACTGCAGCAGCTGAACTTGTCTGCCCTTTCATCAATTTTATGTGGTTAGGACCTTTTTTGCCTACTGTGCTAAATAAAGATCACACTCGTGGCTCTCTAATACAGCAAATCAGGACATTAAATGATTGAGAGTTCAGGAAAGGTGTTAAGCTGGTTTTGTAGCCTATGGTAAGACAACCATTCTTTCCTATTTCCATTAGAACAACTCATGATCTGTTAATTAACAACTCTTAAATTAGAACTAAAAAGACTATGTGCTAGGATACTGAAGCCATATTTTCCACTGAGAAGCAAAATTATTATGCGTATTTTGCAGGTAAACTGGCAAAATAAAAAAAATTCATCTGCATGACTGGGGACGTAAGGTTTGCCTTCCAAGCCTTGCAGCATTACACTATTTCCCTCTGCTGCAATTTGGATGCATCCATTTAAGCATCCTGCAATGTATGTATTGTCAGTGTGTGTATTTCTCAATTCTTGAACATCAGAGTAAAGGAGAAAGAATTTCAATCTACATGGTTTTGTACTGCTAAATGTTTAAAGACGTCTCCTAGAGAGATGCTGACAAAGTATCTCAAATCCACTTTGTTGGTTTTTTTTTCGATTAACACTGAACAAGTGAACAGTCACCTAAATGACAAATGAACACCAAAGGAACAAATGATTTCTCAGTTTACATAAACCTTTCTCTGCTTAAGAAATTTGTTGTGCTCATTTACATTGTACACCATCATCTAGGTTAAGACTGTATCTACCTTCTAGCTATATAATATTTTGCTCTTCTGGTTTTAAATTGAGGATTATGTTTTGCTATCTAGGTGGACTCACTTCTGTTTTGTATTAGCAGAAATAAAATCAGCATGTATGAGTGTGAATATGTATAAAAAGAGAATTATTTAATCCATAACCACAGAAATCTTCCACTTGTAGCACCATTTCTATAATTTCTTACAAGATATTCCAACAATTTTTAGACCATATTAAATACCGAAAATCAATTAAGCTGTTTTTACATGTATTGGTGATAACAATATTTGAACATTTCTGACATTTGTAAAGAATCTGAATAATATGATTATGTATATAAAATAAGGAAAAGTGATTTCTTAGTACCACCATAGCCTGTTGCAATTCAAGAGGAAAAGCTCCATCAGCTAAATTATAATCATGTAATTGATTTATACATTAAAATATTATGCAAGGGAAGTATAAAATTTGACTACGTTTATATCTAGCCTTTTGCCTCTCAATTACACTCAGGTTGCTTAACTTCAGCAAAGTGAGATGAAACAGTGAAGTTCTAAAGCACTCAAAGAAAAACCTTGATAATGAATAGTAAGTCAGTTAATTTCTTGAGCTAAAATAACTCAGTAACTTATCAGTAACTGTGAGGGTTCTCTTAAAACATGCTGAGAAAAGTAGTCACCAAGTCACTAATGAAAACATCATTCTGCCTTTTCAAAATCAGCATTTGAAACAATCCAAGTATTCTGTAGCATGTGACAACAGATTAATTAACCTCTAGTATACAATAATCACACTTGTGTGCTCAAGTAACTGACAGCTGTTAAGAGACTCCAGATACTTCATTGTGAGATAAATGGAATTTTATTTTTAGGGAGAGAGTGATTCCTCTTTATAATAAATGTATAAAAGTGCAATATATTAAATATTTACTGCATGCAAGTATCTCTTTTGTTGTTGTTGTTAGCGTCATATAAATTAATCTTATGCAATAGTCTTTGCAAGAATACATTTGAATTTACTGTCGAATTAATGCATCTCTTCAGTTGAGTGCCAGCTTGATCATTGCATTAACCACCTCATACAGGACTGCAGGAAAAAAGGCAAATTTTCAGCAACATCTCAGCAAATAGCTCTCTACCGACAATGCAAAATGACATACTAAAATGGCAAAATTTGGCCCATGTTTGCCTACTACATCCTTCAAGTGATTGTATTCCAACTATAGTGTTATAGTTTTGTTTTCTGAAATGCCTGTCCAAAACGCTAATTGTATCTCCCCCTGATTACAGGAACCTTCTGGAGCTGTTCTTATTCTCAATTTGTCTTTAATGCAGCCAGTATGATCAACTCTATAGTGACTACCAGAATTAAATCTGGTACATCAAGAAACCTTGTCTTTGTGGCAAACAGGATAAAGGAAAGATACCCAAAAAAATAATCAAACAAAATGGCAGGAGGAACAAGATTTAGCAGAAAGTGTGTTCCTCTTCAGCTGTACTACACATCATCAGTTGTTGAATTTTACCAGACTAATTTACATTTAATTCACAAGGATCAGAAAGTATTCCAGAGTGCACATACATAAGCAATACTGTATTTCCTTTAGATGGCAGGAAACTATTAATGAGTATGATAAATCAGTGTGAATAGAGACAGAAGGGCCTTGGACAAGGACACATTAAACCTTGAATGTCATGTCCAGCAACACAGCATTTTAAATAGGATAGAAAACATTTTCTTTTTAGATCTTTCTGGAAAAAGAAGTAGTTTGGGTTTGTTTGGGTTTTGTTTTGCTTTTTTTTTTTTTTTTTTTGGGTGAGATTAATAGAAGTCCAATTCTTGTATTTTTCCATCCATAACACAAAGTTTAACTTCTTGGCATCAGTCCAGCTAGTTGCATTTAGTCCATGCACACAGAAATTTGTGATTCTTAAAGGGAAGCAAGAGTTTACCTTGTTCTATAATTTCCTTTTAATGTTTTTTTTTTTTTTTTTTTCCTAAAGTAAGGCCTTTAAAAATGAAAAGTGCAACACTTCCAAGCCAGAATAGCTAATAGCCCACAAAGTGCATAAAATGAAGGGTTTATAAACTACAGCACTAGGACTAGGTTTTCAGGGAGGAAAATGTTACTCCCGTTTTTCCTAATTTCTAAGCCTTTGGGCCACACAATTCTACCTCTTCCACTTGGTGAGCTTAGCACTTCTTGGAACCATTGGTCAGCCAAACTGGTTGAAGCCCCTGAAAATTAGACTAATAAAGCAGCCAAGCAAAAAGAGCAAAAATAAGGTGTTTTTTTTTCCCACCCCAGTTCGTTGACAAAGCAGCAGCAATGACATAAGGGAGAGGGAAAGCTCTGGAGAGGTGAAAACCAGATCAGAGGAGGTCTTGGAGGTAGCTCCTTTTGGTAGTAATGAGCTGTGAGGGGGGGGTCTAGTACCTTCATATCAGATACTGATAGTGGGCGTGCTCCTGAGGATCTGGCAACTGTGTATTTTGTGGCAGCTTATAAATATTCTGGAATTCTTAGATGTTTGGGACAGTAGCCTGCAAAGTGCTTGGTAACTGGGTAAGACGATAATAGTATTTGATGTAAGTTTTAACCACAAGTATGCACAGCTTACCACACAAATACAGTTTCTACATCTATTTCACATATCTAAAGGTCACAACTGACACTGTAGTTTGGTAACACTATCTTCACTGAGACACAGACATAAAATAAATCCTTCCCTAGTGACTGATCCTTCTTCCACACATTCTGCAACTGGAAAGAAAAATGAGGAACCATTCACTCTTGTCCTTGTGTAGGCAAACTGCACTCCAGGAATCTTACCTCAACTGTTCTGTTCACTTAACAGAGAACCAACTAATTTTTGCAACGTGCCTGAAATATTATTTCTTCAGTAATGATGATCTAAGATCCACTGATTGTTGACCAGGTGTGAGTCAAACTCCTGAAAATAGCACACAGGTCTCTTTCTATTCTATCATGACATAGGTGAACAAAAAGATCTAAGAAACATACCAAAAATCCCTAGAAAATTTGCCTCACTGTCTGCAAAGTCTGAGTTTTCTTTTCCTGAGGCATAGGTTTTATTTCTTTTCTTAAATGCTTCTGAGTTTTTATTGTACACAAGCCAAAGAAACCCCAAACCTTTTATAATACTGTCAAATTACCTTCTCCACTGTAACAAACCCCAAATGTTTTGAACATCTGGCTGTAAGAAAGATATCCTGGAAATTTTAATGTTTAGATAATGATGATGGAGCATGTAGAATTAAAAAGTAATTTTTGAGTAATACATCAATCCAACATTTACCATAATAAGAAGCATTTTGGGAGAATAAGCCCAAATGTTCCAGAAAAACTAATTTTGAGGAATAAAGATACTATAGTATGAAGATGTGGCCAAAAATACTGTATTTTAAACCAACAACATTTTTGAGGGGCCGAAACTGTACAATATTAGTTTTTTAGAAAAACTAATTCAGTCCCTCAAGCAACACACAATACATGCATTTAAGTGACACTTTAAGAACAGTAAATGTTATTTAAAAATATTCTTAAGTTTAAAAATGCATCTGACACTCCTTCCTTAAAAGAAAAAAAATAAATTAAGAACTGATCAAATAGGGATTTCCTGCAGTATGGTAAATGAGGAAATCAGCTTCAACTGTATTTTGAGAGAAAAAACCAAACTTCAAATGATTTACATTAAACTTGATGTATCTTTTGACACAGTTTTCAAAATCTCTATTCCTTTCTTACCTGCAGCATCTACCATGAAAAAGCTCAAGATAAACTTACAGTAAAAATCTTTAATCACCTGAACTGTGACTCCCAATGCATGGAGTAGACAGAAAAAATCATTTGACTGACAGAACTCAAAATGCTATAGGTAACCAAAAGGCAAAACAAAGAAAATATCAGTAGCTCCACTTCTCAAACTAAAGCTATTGTTTTGCAAGATTTCTACTAAACAAACAAGCTGGAAAGGCTTTAGTTGTTTAATGTCTACTAACTTCTACAATTTATGGTTTATATCAGAAGAGGGACCATATTTGTAAAAGTGTCAATTTCTAAAATACCACAGTAAATTAAATACCAGGACATTTAAATTTTCTAAATTACTTATGTCAGTCTCTCCAAAACATAGCTACTTTACTGATCTCTTAACTAGAGGTAGGTCATGTGTAGGCCTTGTTAATATGCTGTGAACACTTAATTAGTTCACTAATGCAGTAGTCTGCAGGGTAACTATGCAGAGAGCTCCAAGAATAGCAGCACATGTAATAAATTAAATGTCTAAATTTTATTTTTTTCATGTGGGTTAACATGTCTTTGTTTTCTCCTAGTATTTCATTCTTTTGTGAAGAACGTTTAACAAGGAAAGGGTCATGAGACTGAGTAATCTGAAAGTCTTCTGCACCTTACAACTCAAGGCTGGAGTCTAGCAATATCTATATGCAGCCCTTTTCCCCCATATAGTTTTTGCAAATCATGCAGTCAATTCTGACTGTTATCCAGCATTGAAAGTCTCTTCTCCACTTTCAAACTTTAAAAAGCGATTCACAATCATGTGACAGTATGATTAAAAAGTACAGTTCATATACCTTGACAATCAAAAGAGACTGAATTATAAAAAGTAAACTGCCCTTATAGCTGCATCATCCTACATCTCTAAGGACAGTGCCAGTTAATTTGTGAAAAAGGCAAGTTCCAGGTTTCTGCAAAACACTCATTACAGCTTTCTTGTGCTAGTGAACATTTAGAATACACAGGTTCCCAAGACATTTTCCTTCCCTCCTCCCCCATTTATAACATTTAAAGAAAACACATCATTTTGGCAAAGTTAAAAGGGTTTCTATCTTGATGTTTTTGCCTTCAGCTTCATGTTAGAGGCACAAACTTCTGGACTTAAGCACTATAAGGCATAGTAGAAACCACCAATTAAAAACAACAGCAACACCATCACCACCACCACAATGGAATATACTACAAGTGGGAACAGCTGTGTTATTTAAAAAGGAAATGTTTTGTAAACTGTTATATTGCAATGCTGTGTTAGGTGAGTCATGTAAAGCTTGCCTTGGCATGCTGAATTTTTTTTTTCCCAGAACATGCTCAAATGACCTAAACATTGCCACAGGTTCAACTTACCTAAAAAATACCAGAAAATAGCCCAGTGGCACACACTCTTTGAAAACTTTTGCAATCACAATATAACTATAAAGCATGAGTAAACTTTTGTTTCATTTTTATACAAAACTTGGAAACACATTTCCTTCTCCCCCACCCAATATCCCGTAAGGAAAAAAAAAAATTAAAAAACCCCAAACTTTTGTTAGACACCACTGTCTGGTGTGGCTTTTTGTTTGGTTGTGTTTTCCTTCTTCTTTTTTTTTCCCTTTTTTTTTTTTCTTCTTTTTTTTTGGTACAGTTCCATTTATAGCACTGAATCCAGTGTGGGCAAGATATTCCCAAGTTAAAAAAAGGTATATTATCAACAGTGGAACTGTGAAAACAGAAGCTCTGTTGCATTTATAGCGTGACCAGGACCAACTTTGTTAAGCTGTATGTAAGAAAGAGTCACTGCTCTGATCCCCTATTCAGAACGTCAGTGTTACTTTTTACAACCTTGATCTACCTGCTTTAGCTTCATTAAATAAAACACCTTAACTCCTTAAAATTGTTAAGAATGGTGACCTTTTGGTTGTTGTTTTTATACCTAAGGTTTCTGCAGTTTCTGAAAGACTGATCTGGTGTTTTGCATTTTATCATGGTATTTTTAGGGCAACAGTATATATGCATTAGTACTTATATATAATAGTTTGAAATATCTCTGAATTTACTTTTCCAATAAAGCTATTAGAAAAGTGAAAGTAACCTAATGCGAATCAGTCAAATAAAAAATTATATTTAAAGCTTATGTTTCAATATTACATACAATGGCATAAAAGTTCTTCTTAATAGGATTGTTTTCAACAGCTGTATAAAGCCCTGACAAGATCTGAGCATTGTTTTCAGTGTGAATCATCTCTGTCTTGGTGTCTCCAAATTACCTCTACTCAGGAATGTGCAAATGATTTATACAGCACGATGCTAGTACCGCTCTGTACTATAGTATTTGTTTTGTAAATAAAAACAACAACAAATCCCTAGTCAGAAATAAACTGACAAAATTTACATTCTCTCTTAAAAAAGTAAATAAAATAACATTATTTAAAATGTGAATTAGCTATAAGACATACAATACAATTACATAGATACATATCAATACAGCACATTCAATTTGCCAAAAATTAATGATTACAAAGCCAATATGGATGCTGCCATATATATATATATATATATATATGTATGTACAATGATTATAGCATTCATAATTGCACTATACCTACAACCAGTTTTAAATTACAAGGTATTTTAAGAGGGAGCAAAAATAGCAACTGTTCTTATTATCGTTCTCTTGGACTTGGGAGGGCTAAGGATGAAAAACATCTCATTAGCATTTATTGTTAATTTTCGTAATCAAATAATAAGCCATTTTTTCCACCTCCCATCCGCTGCTATGTGGCAGCTGTTTTTGTATTAAGTGCACTCTAGTGCCAGCTGGCGTTATAGATAATCAATCCAATTACATGTTTGAACTTTAGAGTTTTCTTGCTAGCAATCATACACCTGGTCAAAAAACACCTTTCAACCTAAGCTGCAGAAAAAAGGCTCATCAATGTGTGCTGCACTCTTGTTGTTAAAAAATTGCACATTTAAATTTCAAGAATGATTTCTCACTGCTTCATTTACACTTATAAATCTCTTCTAAAGAACATTGAGAGAGGCTGTTTTGCATGAAAGCCTATCAAATGCCTGTGAATCAATTAACAACCAACCTTATCAAAAAAGGTTCCTGAACATGATCTCTCATCAATAACTTCTTGTAATACAACTGAAGGTGCCTTGACATTATTATGGAAAACAATCTCATGTCATAACTGACAAAATGTGAGATCTAAACTGTCTTTAAATTACTAGACTACATGCAAGTGCATGGTGCACCTCATAGCATCTTCACTTACGTGTTGGTTTTGGAATTAGAAAATGGTACACTTACTAAAAAAGGGAACATATGAGCTGAAACAGTGTGTGTCAATCACTTGGCAGTTGAATTCAATCAGGTTGTTCTCAACCCATCCATTTGGCATTTCAATCAGCATCTTATGTTTCAAGCGCATCGGTTTTATAAAAAGCCAGATTTGGCAACATGAATTTTGTATAATAAAAATAATTTTTCTACTGTGGAAAAAAAAACCACTTAAAAAAGCTCTAACTTAAGAAAAAACACCCCACACAACTGAGAAAAACACTGTTTCAAGCTGTAGCCACTGGGGAAAATGTAGTGTCTATGATTTTTCTATTTGGCATTTGTGAACAAAAGAAGAGAGAAAAAAAAATGGCACATGGCAATTAAAAAGAGAGTCTAACATATTCCATGTACATCTGAGATTGTGTCTTAATTACTTCATTACTGTCTTCTGTGCATTTTTCTTAACAGTAGAACTATGGTTAAATTTA
Source organism: Cettia cetti (assembly GCA_013401135.1). NCBI lineage: Eukaryota > Metazoa > Chordata > Aves > Passeriformes > Sylviidae > Cettia > Cettia cetti. The sequence goes on from VZUI01093786.1 coordinate 27,985, forward strand.
TTATTCTTAGATAACTGTAATTCTGTTTTCCAATCCCAATATTCTAGTCTCAGAAGTGAAGACAGAATGAAGACACGAATGTAAAGAATTTAAAAATCACAGTATCAATACTTTTTGATCCTTCAAAGAAAGTACATACTATAAAATTAGAATGACTGAGGACTTGAACTGTGATGATAGTGTTTTCCTAACCAAAATCATTCAACAGAAAATATTTCACCCAGGAATGCAACTGGGGGAAAAAAAGGCCATTGTACCTTTTAAAATATAAGGGAAGTAGGAAAGGAGGGGGAGAGAAAGAGTTAGGGAAAGAGGAAACCAGCTCAATTTTGCTTCAATAGCAAAATACTGCCATCCTTTGTAAATGTACGATTGAGAATTTGAAACACATTGAGTCACAAGGTTTTGCCTAAAAAATGAGGAAATGTGCTGTGAATGTATTTCAGCATCTTTTGTTTTTCCTCCATATGCTTTAAATAAAATCATAATATTAACTACAAACTCTGTGGACATTCACAGAGTCCAGGCCGGCAATAAATTAGTATTATGCAAATTGTTTTCACAGATTATAATACAGTCCCTCTTGCGTATCTCCAATCATGGAAAGTTGGTTTTGGAGGACCCCCCCCCAGCTACAGTTAGACGAGGTTGTACTCCTTCAGGTTTAACTGTAGGATTGTGTCCTTGACAGCAGCAAAGACGAAGCGGATGTTCTCTGTGTCTGTAGCACATGTGAAGTGAGAGTAGATAATTTTGTCACTGTCTGGATTCAGGTCTACGAACATCTTCAGAATGAACTCTCGTGCTGCCTGTGCATCCCGCTGTGGTCCTGTAAGAAAAGAAATTCAGCTTTCTTAAAAGTCAATTTTGTATTTCTACTTCTCTAAAAGAAGAAAAGGAAGCCTTAGTCTGTGATCCCTACATAAGAGAAGATGGAAAACCTTTTACTAATCAATAGTATCATATACTGGTCACATTCTTTGTGGTAGAAACTATTAAAAATAAAGATGGAAGGACATTTCAGAAGTTCACCAAGTAAAAGCTACTCTTTTGCTGCTGACTTCTTTCTTCATCAATATAAATCACCTGTTTTAAAACAGGTGATATATAAATGCAGAGAATGAAAATAAAAAAAAAAGCTATATCATTAAATCTTTAAAAAGTAGAAATGGTAAATGTTCAGTCTAAACCCGTTATATTTAAATTATACTTCAGTTATTTTAGCATTGCAAGATTCACCAGTTTTATATGGATTTTCGTAGGAAGCATGGTGAAATTCTATCCTGAATTGCATCTGACACTATCATCAATAGAACTTAAATTACTTAAAGTGATAAAATTCACAGCTGCTCTCCAGCTGAAACTGTTGCCTCCAAAGGCTCATATTCTAACCAATCAGTTGGTATCTAAATTATGTATGTTAATGATCCTATCAGATCTATCTAAATTAAAATTGTAACTCTCAGAAGGACAGAGTCAATCTAACCAAACCATATTTTCAGTTTAAAAGATCACAGAAGGTAATTACTTCCAGCCTGGAACAGTAAGGATTCATTCATGTTCACAGGCAAAAAACAGTGCAGAAGCATGCTGGTGAATCCTGTTCCATTACTCTCGTGCTGCCATCAAAGTCATTGTTCCACTGCTCTCCTGCTTCTGAAATATGGGTTTCTACATTTTCTGTGCTGTTGCCTCCTCCTATTCTCTTCATTAGTCCTGTTGTTTACACAGCAATATAAATACCAGCACCCAGCTGTTATGTGTAGCTCTGTCCTTCAGTAATTATAAAATCAATAGTTTGGTGCCCAGCAAATGTCCATAGATTTCAACAACTGAATAACAGACCTTATTTTATTTTCAAGCTTAAAATTTGTAATACTTCTAATTTGTGTAACTGTAAAATTTAGGAAGGGAATGTATGGAAGAGAAAGCACATACTTTCTGGTGTGCTGCAAATCTATGTGGAGGGGGAGTAAGCTTTGGCAACATATGGTTGTATGCACGTGAACAGATGTACATATATGTGCATGCATGCATAGATGATACATTTTCTGAGATTCAGGGATGTAAACAGATAATAAGCTCTCTGAGGCAACACAGAGGACTGTCCAACACTTCTACAGCTTCTAAAACACAACTGGCTCTAGCCTTTAGCTTGGTCACCAGACTCTATAGATAAAGAGCAGCAATAGTAAGTCTCATAATAGCACATATTTGTAAATGTAAATGTACTTCTTCACAAATACTCACATTTGTAAATGAAGAAGATTCTTAGGCTTCCAAAGAAAACAATTTCCTTAAAATAAATCACTTCGCTTTTTAAATGGTTTCCTAGAATTTTGTTAAACAGTTTCACAGTAGCTACACACAGCATTTTCTCAAAATCTCAAAATATTGGCCTATTCAGAGATATGCCCAAATTTGTACACCCCTACTCTTATACTACTTAAATTTTTATGTGACTGAGGTTAAAGCACAGAAAAGTATGTTTATGACCTCAGGAACTCAAAAAATTGAATGAGTTAATGTTAAATTTAGATGGCAAAGGGGTTCTTGTCTAAATAAAAGACTTAGAAAAGGACAACCACCTGAGTTAGTACCTCTCTTGCTCACTGCTCTCCCTAATCAGCAGTTTTCAACATCTGGCTCTATATGGTACCAGGAAGATCTATCTAAGTGCTACATCAATATTTTTCTCTTCTTTTCCTCCCAACTATAGCCTCTTTTTGTGTTTACCCTCTTTCACAGCCTGTGAGTCAGATGTCTAATACTAGCATGCAAAGTGTGTCTTCATGTGATACACTGACCTAGGAGCATGGCTTGGCCTCCCTTTCAAAGCTCTTACTAATGCACTGTAATGCAGCAGAACTCCTCAATTTAATCTGTCCAATTTGCCACCCTGGCTAGCAGGTCTCATCCCTTGGCTGCTTTCTCCCTTCTGAAGGAAAGATAAGCAATCCAGCTGAAAAACAGCTATTTCTGATACCTTCCTCAGACCTCCTACTTCCCATATCTCCAATGTACTGAGACAGAGGAGGGACCACATGGTGACCTCTGCAAGGCACAGACCCCACCCTACCACTAGAAGTAATCAAATCAAACTGTAACTTTGTCTCTGGAGTTAGGTCCTTCAAGATCTGCAGAATTAAGAAACAAAAGATTCTCAAAGACTTGCAGATCTTCACTCCCACATCCCTGATAGTCCACAATATTTTTTTCTCCCCACCAAAGGCACAGGACAAGAGAAACAAAGAGAAACAAAGTTTCTACAAACTTTTTTTTTTTTTTTTTTTTTTTTTTTTTTTTTTTTTTTTTTTTTTTTTCCTGGACAAGCCTTTTACACAGGCTTTGTTAACATTTGAGAGGAGGTAACAGAGCAGACTGTAGAGTCTAGTCACCTTTGGGACGTTGTCTAGGGAACTTATTACACAAAGTAAACTCAAAAGAACAAGCACATTTCTATTCAACTGCCAGTTCTCTTCAGTACATTACTATAAAACTAAATTTACACTGATTCATAAATAATATGATCTGATCCTGCAGGTTTTTTACTGTTCTCTTCCTCTTTAACAGAAAACAAAAAGTACATTTTCTCCATTATTACTTTCCATATTTGAACATGAGAGTTTTAATCTTTTTCTCAGCTTCCCAATCAGCTATTCTTTCCTGGTGGGACAAAATCTATTCTCTTTCTAAAACATAGGAACATTTAGTTCTTTAGACCTCTTATTATATGAGTTTCACTTTTCTCTGTTGCCAAGGCCTTCTCCACTCAGTTATCTCAAAATTCTTAGCTTTTCCCCTCATGAGAACTTCCTGAAAGTAAAGCTTTAGTAGAAACACTTATACAGCCCACAATTTTTTTTATGGACAAACACATTAACTTCACATAATTAATATAAAATTAAAACACAATTTAAAAAGGTAAAATAAAAGGGTGCAAAGGACGGTTGCTTGTTTTTTTCAGTGCTACAGAGAGCTTATGACACTTCCCCTTAGGTATTCAATCTTATATAAAAGCTAACCTCAAAATACCAAAAATATAGCTGACTGTATGTTCAATTGAGGAATGTGTTTCTATTATTTTTAACTCTTGTATTTCAATTTAAACCCTCACCCTATCTTATGAAAAATGACAGAATGTGGTTCACTACTAGTATGATAATACTCATCTGAAAGTCAACAACTTCCCAATAAAGTTTCTTCCATCCTACCCACAAGTCATTTCAGTATGAAAAACAAAATTACAGTACAACCCAAAATTTTAGGCACCTAAAAGTTCCAGAAAAGTTCATTCACATTTTAGAATTTTTTTAGTATTTTTTTCTTAAGAAATACACCAGAAGATCTAGCTGTCTAGCATTTGGACAAGGCTAGCACAATTTGCCAGTACTACAGTGTAAACAGAGCATGAGCTCTGATGTCATGATACTTACCATCATACTCTGGAAAATAATCAACTAGATGAGAGTACATAATTTTCTCCTCTAGTAGATCTTTTTTATTTAAGAACAGAATAACTGAAGAGTTCTGGAACCATGGATATGTGATAATTGTCCTAAAGAGTGCTTTGCTTTCTTCCATTCGATTCTGGAATAAAAAAAAGAGCAGAATTTTGGTGGTCATGAGATGTTGTGTTTTTTTAATAAATCCATGCATTTTCACTCTATTTGCTGAAAGGATCCATTTTCTGTTTTGAACTTTCCTACCAATATATAAGATCCAATTAATTAAACTAAAAATAATAAGCAGACAGTAAATTAAACATTCAGGCATTTTCCTTTTGTAAATTCAGCTAGTTAAGCATAAATATTCTTAAAAACACTAGTCACGAATGTAAAAGTTGTAATAGGTACATTTGTTAAGTCTGAATATACACAGTTACAATCAGCCAACACACTGGTGGTTATTGAAATGAAAGTGACTCATGGTAGAGACATATACAACACCGCAAGTCAACCAAGGTTTAAGAACATTATTTACTTTACATGCCTTCACCAAATTTTGAATACAGAGTTCAGCAATTCTTAGAAATCAGCTTAAAATAATCACAAGTAAATTTAAAACCTGAGAATATTTTGTCTAGACCAAAGGTTTATGACATAGAATTTTAGAAAATTGCAAATAGTTTCTAGCATTGTTGCCAGATGAAGATTTGTTTGCACCTGGTGGACTAATACAATGCTTACTGTTCAGAACCCACTAGTCTATGAAACAACACGACATTTATTCTATAGGAAGAAAAACTGGATAGCAACCAGCCAGCCCAGTTATGCTACCTTTTACCAGTTCATGAGGCAGTCAGGTGTGACTTTGGGGTTGCTGACCACCAGGTACCAACAAAGAGACTGCCAGGACAAAAGAATGCCTGTGCAGAGGGGAGGGAACACGTCAAGCATTTTGGGGAAACGATTATCATATGTATGTTTATTCTGGGCCAATTAATGTATGTAAAATACAGTATATGAACAGAAAATGTCCAGTAGTCAGCAAGCACAGTATTTGGAGGAGCTACCCCCTTGTGCATCTGACCAAATAAAGAATGCCCACTTCTTAATGCTACATGCGGGCTATGAAGTTTTATTTTTACTAGTTTTTTGGTAACAACATCATAGGATTAGCCTTTAACTCCTTAGCTGCTCCTGAAACCACTTTGCATTATAGTTGAAGGACCAGCAAAGCCTACAGTTATTTCTATTTTAACAGTCATTGGTCATTGTAGAATAATATTACAATTTGACTAGTTCTGAACTGTTAGGCTGACTTGACATGGTTAATACAGAGCCAGAGTAAACATGGTTTGAAACTCAGGAACTAACTTTTATTATTATTATTTAAAGCTGCAGCCCCCTGAAAAAGACTGTTTCACAACCAAATGGGGCTCCAGAATACCACAAGAACACGAATCATGCAGATTCTGCTGTTGCTCAGTCATACAACCATCTGTCAGATAACTCAAGACAGTTGCTGTAAGTGTATATTTACTTCCATTAATTTACATTTTAGAGAGGCCAGTATGAATGAAAACTTTAAAAACTTGAAACAAATATAAAACAAAAAAAGGAAAACAAAAAACAGTAAACTAATTCAATTTTGTAGTAAAAGCTGATTTAATCTGTTAAACTTTACTGCACATTACTGTGGAGCATGAAAATAGCTGAATTTATATACTGAGAAACTAACACAGAGTAATAAAACATTTGCTTTCATGCAGTCAGATCTCATGACTCATTGAATTCAACAATACCAGCATTTCATTCTGAAAGGAAAGAAACACTAATGTTAACACAGCTAAGCATAAAACATAACTCCTTAGACTAAACGTTGATAAGACAGTATTTTCTTCTCAACATTATATATACACTTCTTCTCTTAATAAGACCTTAAGAAAAAGCAATGGGAACTACATTGTATAGTTATATCTGCTACATGGTCCACCTCAAGAAGTTCAGCTCCATGGCACACCTGCAACTCCAGAAATACTTGATGGCAAGTATTAGTGTCTTCTTCACTAAACAAGCTCAGGTCTCTCACACTGTCTTCACAGGACATTGGCTCTGAACCCTTCATGCTTTTCTCAACAGATTTAGGTGACCATGAAATTGTATTTATAAACCCTTTGTAAATTATTTCAAAGAGAAATCAAAGCAAATTGTGTTAAGGACAGTGAACTGACATTTTGATATGTTGTCATTTAGATGTGTAGTCTGCAGATGTTTCGTAGGAATTGAAAGATGGCTGAGAGATTTTAAAGTAAATTTTATCTTATTTATATAAGAAATACAGGTCCTCAGTTTACCATAACCAATTAAAATGCTATAATGGTTTCATTATTTTGTTTTACTATGATTGATTGATTAAGAAAAAAAATTAAGTGATTAATTTTTGATAAACAATCTCTGCATAACTTTCTGTTGTCCTTCATCTCCACTTACTGAATTCCTAAGGACAATTCCATCTTCATGAATGTCACAGCAGATAAAAACAATTTTTATGCCAGAGTTAATTGTTTCCACAGTAGTGCTTATTGTCCTCTAAAATTTGTCTTAAACTGGTTTTCTGTTTCTAATGATAGCTCACTCCTTTGCATGCTCACTCTTTTGCTTTACTAAATGTATGTGCCATTATATTTTTAATCAGTTTAATTAATCAGAAGATGATATGGTTGAACAACTGTTCTGAAAAAAAACTTTAACAGGATGCACTATTTTGTGTAAAAGATGTTACAGCATTTTTTCTGGAAGTAGGGATAGGATTACAAGGAGTATAGGAAGAATCTAGCACTGGGGATCTGACTTTCTGTCAGATGCAACATGAATATCTATCTCACCAAACTGTTTCCAGAAAAATCTTATTTCAGCTTCAACAAAAAATGCTGCAGATAGAAACTTGAATAAGTAACGTACAGAAATGCGCAGCTGGATCTGCCTTATGGCTTTCTCAGTAGCTGACAGCCAATGTCAGCAGTGAAGCCAACCTTCAACAGCAACCCCTGTTCAACAGCAGCAATAGCTCATCATTGCCTCCCTGGCTTAGCACATGGAAAATGAGCAGCAGGATTACTTTTTTCACCATCCCTAAAGATCTGCTGGCCCTGGCAACTCTCCTGCTCAGTTTTTTTTCTGCAGTCAATTCCAAATTGCTTAATAACATATTGGTATCACCAGCTGTTCCTCTATTTTTCTTGTGAGGCTATACAGATGCCAGTGTAAAATTCTCCATATTCCATACAACCTGACAAGAGTTGCCAATCCAATATAAAAATATAATTATGACACAGAGTAAGAAATACAGCAAACATGCTTCAATAGTGAATTTGTTAACTATAAACAGATTACATAATCTTGGACAAAGTTATCCTAATATTTCAATAAATATCAAGAAAAAACACTGTACTTACTAACAAATCACATGACTGTCCAGTTTTACAACTAGAAATACATTTTTAGGAAACAAAAATAAAATGGAATTGCTTGCTATCATGTACCTCATATAAAAGATTTTATGCTGGAAAGTTTTTCTATAACTGTTAAATATTAACACAAATATAACCAGAAGTATAAACCATGTTTTCCTACATTTTTTATCTACATGTAAACTTACTCGCCTTAAGTTTCAATGGATTAAAAAGAAGTATACTTCCTTCCAATCTTATTTTTATATGCACTTTTTCAATTTTCCTATAAAAATGACAGGTTTCTAGTTTGGATGTAAATACTGTAATTCTCTTTGCTCTCTGTTGCTCTGAAACAATGCAATTACTCCTGCAAATAGAGAAATAACAAAACTAGGATAATATATAAGCACTCAATTGTCAGATCCTGAAGAATACCTGTGAGAGTGCTAAAACAGCATTTAAGATCTGTATCAGTTGGTACCCAGTGAAGGGAAAGCAGCATTTCCCAGCTAACAAGCAGTGCTTCGACAGAAAACACTTAGTAAAATAATAATCTGAAACAACAGAGAAGAACTAGTGGAGTTTCACTCATTACTGTCCTAATGATTATCTAGAGTGGCATCTAGTGGGCATACTGTAACTCACATACTGAATTAAAAATGTAGTAATTACTCTTCTCTTAAAAAATTGTTAACAATTTAAGCAGTGTCTGTTAAAAAAATTTAGAATTTCTCGCATTCTGAGGAACTACAGTTTGTTGGAATGCAGTGAGAGATAAGTAGGCAAGGAGGTAAACAAACACATTTTTTAGTGAACAACTTGCTCTGTGTATGTAACTGGTATATACTGGCAAAAATGCTCATTTGAATCAGAGGGCACTCAGAGATGGTAACCGTAGAAAATGAGATACTGACGCAAGAGAGCTTCAGGAAAAGAAGAGGTTAATATTTCAGAAGGTTAGTGTCACTGTAACGGACTCTATTATTTTGGATGACAAAACCTTTCATTATGATTTTTTTAATGACAATTCTATATTTACTTGGAATGTCTCCATTATCCAACTATGTCTTTCAGCAATTATTTTCATAGAAGCAATGCCAAGCTGTACAGAAAGACCTACAGTGTATTTCTTGGCTAAAAATTTAATGAAGCTGCTATGCAAAAGCTGGGAAACAGTAGAGGAAATGAGGAAGTGGGAGGAGGTAAGTGCAGAGTCCTCCACCATGTAAAAAAGTAAATACAGTATCACAACTGCAAGTGCTTCGCATTTTTGCCACCAGTACAAAGTACAATCTTGTAGCTCTATTGCTGTAAGTCATCTAAGTAAAAACTGCAACGGTTGTATAAATATTTTGATGAGTAACACAAATGCAGTTAGAGGCCATTTCAAACAGAGATCAGGAATAATTCCTTTATTTTGTTCACTGTTTTCAATCATTCCACAAACTAGCCTGAAAAAAACAGCTTCTGCTAGAGGACTGGGAAGACATCTCTGCAAGTAAGAACTGTATTTTTAAATCACCTGGAAGAACTCTCAACTCTCCAACAAACTAAATTGGCCACAATGCACTTGAAAATACTTGGCAATTTTATGTATCCAGCAGAGACATAGATGAAGCAAGTGACAACTGAACTCCATCAAATCAACATGTTCAACAACCATCAAAAAACAAAAATACTGTCCAAAACAAAACCGGTCTATAGTGTAGTCACAAAACGTGGTTTAAGTATGCTATCAAGTACTTTTCAAATGCAAAAATGGCTCTTAAATTATTTTGCATGACAAAACATGAATGCCAGAATTGGCTATTTTTTTAATACCTACATTTGAGAAAAATGAGAGAAAATATTTTAAAATCAAATTGTCCCTGAAAAAAGCTCTTTTCTGGACAGTTCTGACACTGGTTATTAAGGAAAGAAAGGGGGAAAAAAAACCCCAGTAGCAACATTTACAAGCAGCATTTCTAGCAGCCTCTCTATGGTGGTTCATGACCATCACATCCCCCATTTCCATTATGAGCCACTGACTTCAACAAAAGAGAGAAAGGCTCTGACTCTTGCTAATGCAAATCTTTCCCAGCACTGATTGTTTACATTCAAAAGGTTCTTTATTCACAAGCCAAAAATAAATATGCATTTGTGTGGACAGGTATGAACAGATACAATGCATCCAGCCATAAGTTTGGCTCAGGTAGTTAATGTGCTATTTTCTAAAGTTTCCAAAGAAACAATCAGTTCTGGAGATTTGATTTCCCATGGGGATTAAAAAAAAAAAAAAAAAAAAAAAGTATGAAGACCATTTGAGGCTTTTAGTTCTAACTGGGAGTTGGTGTTATGCCTCAGCCATATGCTCAATTGTTCTGGACTGTTGGCTGTTGATGAAAAAACCAGCCAACTGAAGCATTATATTTATTTATGATGTAGAAAGACAGAAGTCCTCTGATCTCAGAATTGTTTTCTTTCAGCCTTCAAGCCAAGCCATGTATGACCAGCCTGCGAACAAGGAACATAGTGCTAGAAGAGAAGTTCAAGCATGCTCAGAAGAGAACAGCATTAGTGTTCTGATGAGAAAATGAAATACGTTGCTCAGATAACTGCCTCTTTGAAGAGTAAACATACTCTGAACTCTGCAGCCTTACACCATTTCTTGTTTTTGCCTGCATCAAAACAGTGTGACTGGAACATTCTACCAATTTGTCATCAGTTAATGTATTACACAAATGAATACTACACAAGTTCCATCTAGGCTCCTCTGTTTTGCAGATGTACTTTTGTTCGGATTCAAAATGTAAGCACGTGTGCCTGCATCTCCATAGCTGTATAAACACAAATCAGCTAGCAGTAAAAATTCCTATCCTGGTTTTTATGTCATTATTTTAATATATTTTTAATAAATTAGATTTTATTAACAAACAACAAAAAATATTAAAAAATATTTTTTAACAAACCCAGCAACATTGATCCATGGGGCAAGCTACAAACCAGTAAAATTTTCCATCAATCAAAAGAACAGTGCCTTTATTCAGTTACTTGGGGAACATTGCAGAAAACATTGCAGAAAAACACTCTACAAAGTTAGTTCAGTTTCAATTTGTAGTTGTGGCTAAGATACTGAAGTCCTAATTTTCTTAATTTCCTGTTCTGCCTTCATCTGATAAAATTGCAAGACAGTTGTTCAGTGTAAACTAAGTATTGTGAAGGTAACTACATTAATGCAGATATCCACTGTCAAATAAAGTAGGGTTCTTCAGGGGTATTAAAGATGTTGTGGAAAAACCCTGACATGATTACAAAGATGCTCCTCAAGGAAACAAAGAAAAAAAAAACTCCTTTCACATGTCATAGAATGGTTTTTCCAGAATCAAGTAAGAAATTACACTGGAGTGGATCTTTACATGGAAGTCACCAGGTACAACTCCTTGCTTCCAGCAGGAAAAACTGTCATCATATCATTTTACTCATGGCTGTGTTCAGTCAAGCTTTGAACATTTCTCTTCAGGATGGAGATCCTACCTCTCTGAACAAACAATTCTGCTTTCAGCCCTTGCCATACAGGAACACCAAGTCAAAAACAGTTTTACTGATGGCCACTGTATTTACAGACCATTAAGTCAGTTTAATGATTCCCTGTTGGTAATGTTCTGGACAAAACATTTTTAACAGCAACTTTCTTCTGGAGTATTTAGCTCCATGCTGCTTCCATAAGAGTCTCAGTCAGATGGTCCCTTCTTCCTTTCATCTATCGTGTTCTAGAGATACACACGATCTGGGTTGTCTGAGACCCCTTGAATTCCTGAACGATATGTGCAATGGCAATTGGGAATGTTGCTCAAGCCACCTCCAGACCTACTGGTTCTGTTCACATCTCAAATTAGAAAATTATGCCTTCCTACTGCTAGTGCCATGTAAACATCTGGTACTGAACCTGCTATTCTCCATTTTAGAAACCTGGAAGACTTGATGGGGGGGTCACAGCTGCACTTTTTAAGTAAGCGCCACTGCTTTAGAATCTGTATGTCGCATCACAGTGCAATGGAACAGGTTTAGACAAGTTCCTAAAGAACTCCTTCAGTTCAGAAAGAAGAGAATTGTACCCCATGCAAAAAATCTATGTTAGAATAGTTTGAAAGGGACTGATCAAGACTGGAACAAAAAGATTCAGTCTGGTTATCATACCAGGTTAGATGATGCAGGTCCTTAATGAAGACAAATCATAATGTAAGGAAGTGAAAGTCAGTGGACAAAAGATGGAGTGGCGTATTTTTTTTAATGTTCATTGAGCAATACAGCATTTGCCAAGCTCTCAAGAGAGACAGGCAGATCTTGGAAAAACACCTTAATATGTGTGAAACAAGAACAGGCAGGAAGTAATGGCAGTATTAGATACAGTTTGAAGGCACAGCATCATAGAATGGTTTAGATTGGAAAAGACCTATATGAAAACGTGTCTAGGATTTCTTAAGCCAAAAAAAAAAAAATCAATTTTCATATTGTTTTAAGATCTCAGAATTCTTAAGCCATTCCTGCCTGCTTCAGACATTATGATTCTTTTCCACAAGAACTGTAATCTGGGATCAAACCTGTAAATACATGGCTTATATGCAGACGGTATTTTTAATAAAACCTTAATGAAAATTGAGTCCAGTTTGATGATAAAATTGAGACAATTTGATGACGAAACAGAAGGGAAAGTGCTCCTGTTTTAAGAGAATTTCCATGGTAAGAATAATTTAAACTGGCATTATCCCCCAAGATACTTTGCGCAAAGTTAAGAATACTCATAATGACTAATACATAAAAACCATCTTTTATCAATGCACACTTCATGCTGTCCAATGCCTCTGTTGCTTTGCAGCCTCTGAAAATATTACTTCTTGATAGTTTAGAAAATTTCTAATTTTCACTTAGCCTATTACTTAATTTAGCTTCACTGAGGAAAATGTGATCTGTCTTTTCTGGTTTTGCTCTGAGAACACAAGAAAAATAAAAACATATACATAACCACCACAGAGCAATACGCACTATACAAAATCTTATATACCTTACGACTTTTAGTGCACTAATAAATATGCTTCAATAAATAAATAAGCTTCAATAAACACTGTTGTCTATTTTGCTGTTTCTAATTATGTAACTAGCTGTGCAAAGATAATGAAAACCATTTTTTAAGGAACTCCATTTTATAGATATACTGTTATGTCTCTAATTCTTCCATAACTGCAAGTGGTTATGGTTCTCTTACAAAGCTGGAACTCATTTTTCTAATTATTGCACTGAGACACCAAGATTTGATATGTTGAAAGGAGCTACCTCTAATACATAATCAAATGGAACACAATCTGAAAATCTAGAAAAAAATACTTTATTTAAAAAAAAAGTTGATTTTAAACGTAAGAAAAAGTTCTAAACTGCGTCGTTTGATAAAAGTGTCAATTTCTCCAAATTTGCTCGCATAATTCAGAAACGGAGCATGACCCTCAAGACATAATATATCATAAATCCATTTGAAAGAGAGATGATTCCTTTATTTTTTTGCCTCCTCTCTAATCCTACTGCATTTTCTGAAAAACTGAAAAGGTCCAGCATTTAATAATTTAATTTATAACATGTTGTCCTTTGTCACATCACACATCAGACTGATGGAATATTTACTTGATTTACAGTACTATTAATGCAATTAGTATATTATGTCTTCTGGTTCAAATTTTGTCCTGATTTTCCTAGGCAGACTTTCTATTTTATTAAGGGTAGAATTTGGAACAGTTAGCTATCTCTCCTTTGTGTTTGTTAGAAGTATTTCATGACTGTGCATCAACTGAAATTTTTGCAGGATTGGTAAAATATACCATCCTTACTGACTCTTCCCATTTTGTATTTATGCACCAAAATCAAGTTATGTACAATCTAGGCATACACTTAAAAAAGAGGCCATTTGAGTCTGTGTATTGCCTGTTAGAGAAATCATAGCTAAAATACAGTTCGACAGCCAGGCACACTTATCTTTAGGACTGACGCTCCTAACTCTTTAGATATTTGTCACAGAAGTGTAATTTCATGGATGTGTCATTTATAAGTCATCCTGCACATGTCCCTGAATAACAGGCAGCCTGAACTCTAGTCTTATTTTCTATGTACGTCCCCTTATACGTTATATTCCTCAGAACTTTCAATTCTTAATTTCTTCAAGGGCATGAAAATAGAAACAAGCCCCAGCTCCATCTCACATATATCCAGGGTGAGACACTAACAAAGACTCCCAACTAACTGTAACCTCATCTGATTTATAATACAAATATATTTCTCTTGAATAAGTAAACAAGGAAAGAAACAGGTTTACAACTGACCATCAACCAGACATTGCATTTTGGAATAAAAAACAAGAGGTTTTATTTCCTAATGAGGAAGGTCACATAAGTACCACCACCCCCATCACCACCCCCTCAACAGAAAATAGTACTTTTTAAAGATTTTTATTTACTCATGAAAATGGTTTTAATGAAAAACTGTATTAACTAAAAAGGCTGACACAAACGATTAAACACTACACTTTTCCCTGTAAAAATGTACTACAGGAAATGAGACTTCAGGCAATATACAGTGGACTAATTAGAAAAAAGAAAGTAGGCCACCTTACAAAAACCATAGTTTAATCAGGCCATGAAAGCAATGAAAAGGAAATAGCAGAACAATGTAAATTGTCAAGTCAGATATTTTAATTTCAATATGAGACACGCAGACCAAAGAATGATTAGATTCTATCCTAGTATCACAGTGATGGCATACATACTAAGAAAGTAGAGCATTTACATACACTCCCTTCACTTTGGTGCTAAAATTTCAGTAGAGCTCCACAATTTAAAGCTATGTGTGAAAAGTATCTCTTGGCTGGTTACCAAAGTCTTCATGTTAAATCACTGTCTTCCCTCCTGAGGTTGTCAGACCTCAGTGAAGAACAAAAATACCTTTGCAGGTTGAATTTCTTAATTGAAGGTGTCAACAAACACATCTAAAGCCAAATTTCTGCCACACCCACATTCAGACAAACTGTGCTTAGCTTTCTGTGGAATAAATAAACAAACACATTCTTCCATTAATTCTGCGACTGCAATGTTTAGAGGTACAGTGGGGAGAAAAAAAAGGTAAGAAAGCAGTGTCCTGGCATACCAACAAAATCTAGGCAGACAGGCTACAGGTTTGCTGAATGCCAAAACTTAAGCTGCCTATATTGGTGCTCAGGTCTAAGACTGGATCCTTTCCAGACCTAAGAGTAACACAGGCTCAAGTGTGCTGGAAAGCCTACTAGGCTACGTATGCATTACTGGAAAGCAAAAACTGGTTTGAAGTCATGAATATATTTAAAACTAAAAAGTCAAAAAGGTTTGGAAGTTTTCCTCTGTTGTTAAAAAGAAACATAAATAGTTCAGTAGTGAGGTGTAAAAACCACCTGCAAGAAGGTTTTGACTTTCACAAAGTTTATTTTGGATACTTAGAACAGTATTTGAAAATTATCATAACTAATTTTTCTTAATATAATTTCCAATAATTTTTGCTTTGATTCGTATAATTAAAATGCTTAGTATTTGTGTAATGACTTTGTGGTTACTAAAGAATAATGCAAACAGAAAAAGAACCAGACATTTCCAGTTTTACTTCAAACAAACCAAGTATAACATATTTCTCTTTTTTAACTATACGTGTCTAGCTTCCAAAAGTACAGAAGACGAGGATGGTGCAGACCACAGAATAATTTCTGGAAATTCAGCTCTGAATGACATAATTATACAATTAACATAATAATATTTTTGTTTTATGAAAACACAACAAATGTAAAAGTTTCCAGAGCTCCAAGGCTTTTTAAAGAAATTAATCCTAAAGAAAGTTCAACACAGAAAATGTGATTGTCCAGGGACACCTGCTTTACTTTACATCAACCATTGTCTTAAACAGTGCAACTTGTATGAAGCCATGAAGAAGTCAAGTGTTCTCCATTTTTCATCTAACTTTCTAAAGTATGTGCTGAAAGATTTGCATAGGACAGTGTTAATTAGTAAAATTCACAAAAGTTTGATGAGTAACTTAAAAAAGCACTCAGGAGAGACAAAATACCCTCAACATAAAAAATCATCCTTAGTCTTCATTCAAAACTACATTCAAAATAATGGACAGTGTGCTTTGAACCCATTTCCTTACTTCTCTTGTTTTTTTTGAAATAAAAATACCATATAAAGCTTGGGCTTTAAGTCAAGGAGATGCAGTTTACTACCCTAAAGGGTCCGTTCCTTAGGAATCTATAAATTTTGTCTTAATTTACTCCATCTATTATTGTGCCTTTGCTTGTAACAGTAACTGAACAAACATATCTCTGTAGTCAACTATATTCCTCTTCAACACAAAATAGAAACTTTAAATCCTTCACAGAGCAGATCAGCTTAACCCTGCCTGAAGACTGAGCCCTTCCTCCCCTTTGACCCCTAAAGTGCTTCTCACTCCCTAAGGTGCCAGTTGTGCATGATTGCTTGTAGATGCATTTAGAGCACACCTGGGAAGGGACTAGTAAAACTATTTATTTTTTTGAATTCATGGGTTTTGTTGGTAACTGCTTACCTCATTATCTGACTCCACAAGCACTTGATCATATTCACTAAGTGCTACTAAGAACATGATGGATGTGACATTTTCAAAGCAATGTATCCATTTTCTTCTTTCTGATCGCTGGCCTCCAACATCCACCATTCTGCAAAATGAACAACCATATCAATTCCATGAACACCCAACCACAAACACAACAAAATTCATGGACTTAGTTAAAAACACAGTTTGGTTTAATTTTCTTAATGATTTTTTTTTCCTCTGATATTTAATAGAATCTGTTGTAAGCAGACAGTTAATCATGTTTGCTTTAAGGCTGATGGATTTTCTGTATTTGAACTATTGTGAGTCTCAAAGCCCTAGAATATTAGCTATAAAGGACTCATGAGCAATGATTTGGCAATGTATGCCCCATGTATTCAGCAACAGACATAAAACAGACGGTGGACCACATTTTCCCCCCCCACACATCAAAATAAAAATCCACAACTTGTTAAAGCTGCCGTATTTTAAGCAAATAGAAAACAGTATGTATCTACAAAAGGTTTTGATAGCCAAAATCAAAACTCATGTTTGCTTGCAGTGTATTCCCACTTCATCCCATGTCTCAGTGTAAACACGGATGAAATTACAATTCAGTAGTTATTTTTTAAACAACTGTACTTGCACTAAAGAAGGGTGATATCTTTCTAAAAATCAACTACACAAATGGTAACCTTTTATTCCATAATTTACATGAATGACAAGGACATACAGTTGTATTTTCAGATTGTTACGCATAGTGAAACTTTGATAAATATTATTGAAAAGACAAATGGCAGATTTCCTATCAGTAAAAACTACTCTCAAAAAAAACCAAACCTAGTTGTCTTTGATCCATCTGACATCTTTAACATGAGCTCCTAAATATATGTGGACAATTACATGAAGATAAATTGACCAATTTAGCTCATATTTTAGAAACAGAATAATTGCTTTTTATGCACTTTAATCCAATATCCTTACTTGGCATTGCTAATGTAAAAGGAAACAAAAGAAACAAAGCAAGTAGGTGCTAAAACTTTTTTCTTACCTGAAAATGACACTTTGTAAGTCGAATGGATATTCAATGATCCCTGTTGTTGGGACTCGAACTCTGAGCACATCCTGCTGGGTTGGCAGATAGGTGGAATCTGCTATGCGGTCCAGGTCATTAAGATAGCTATAAACAGGGAGAAACAACAGGAATGCTAGACAGTGACACCATCATCCCACTGAGGAAAAGAGAAAGGAAAACTTGGGAGGGATATGGGCTGTGGGGTAGGGAGAAGTACAACAGAAAAAAAAAAAAAGCATTATCACCAGAAAAGGGGGGACAAAATATAAAAATGTACTCCATCCCCACTTACATAGGTTCAAGCTAACTCTACGAGAAAGGCAGCATAATTATTATGGTTTTCTTTTTTCCCATACAACTTTGCTTGGTTTTCACATGCAAATTCACCAAAGTTGTCAATGACATAAATCTAGGAAATTTAGGGATATAGTACTATACAAAGTGTGAAAAATATAAAATTGCTTTGAATATGTAATTTATTTCTTGGTATTCAGCTTGTAGTGTCTACATACACACATGTGGATAAACTTAACTTGTACCTTCCAAAGAACAATGGACTGCTGTAGAATAGATAGCAATCTATAGAGGCCTGGTATAACTGACTGGTAATAGATCATTAACAGCTATAAAATGACAGGAGGATAAAGAGCACTGTTTTGAGACTAAAATAAAAATGGAAAAGCCCAACCACTGACAATTAAAACACTCTCCAGATCTTGTTACCAGAAGCCAGCACAAACTAATTAGTGGGATCTCTGCCACCTGAACTTCTGCATTCACACTGAAACTTCTGATTAGGTTGATAAGCCTGCAGTACTTGAAACACACTCCAGCTGGCTAGCAAATAACCCAAAATTGCTATAAAATTGCTTGTAAAGGTTCGGTGGCTACAACATAGGACTA
Source organism: Cettia cetti (assembly GCA_013401135.1). NCBI lineage: Eukaryota > Metazoa > Chordata > Aves > Passeriformes > Sylviidae > Cettia > Cettia cetti. Next base: position 46,470 of record VZUI01093786.1, read on the forward strand.
TACTCCTTATTGATTATTGGTGAGTTTCAACCATAAAGCACCAGTGGTTTTGATAAGTGTAATAAAAAACTTCCTCCAAAAGAAGAAGGAATCCCTGTGCGTGTCCAGGAGCTAGACATGAAGTCAGTGCACCAGGAATCTTACACTCTCCCCACGGTGGATATGTGACAGAAAGACTGCAACAAGAAACCAAGTTCTTGACATTCGGCTAGTTCACAGCAGAAAAACAACCTACAGTTAGGCACTGAGAAGATTAACGTAGGGATTCCCTCTTTCATTCTAGGGGATGAGAGCAATGGTCTTGTAATTTATTAAATGATGAAGAAGTGTCACCAATTTCTGTACATGTTCTTTTCCCTGCAGTAATTAGTGAAGGCACTCTTTTTAAATAAATCCACACAAGAAATAATCAGACTTCCAGATGTTCTGAATTACTTTTCAATAAAATAGTTGAGAAGTTATCCTTAACAAAGACAGAAACAAGGAAGTTGAATTTCTACCTTGCATTAAAAATAGAGAAGAATTTGTTAGCTTTGAGGAAGAGCCAAATTATTATTGGCTCAATTATAAAATTATCAAATTTTTGTCACTATGAATTTATAATGGAGTATCAATTCAATAGTAAATATCAATGTAAGAAAGATGTATTGAACACTGTATCTCAGCTGAGCCAGAAGGTACTAGTCTGAAAATATTTTCTGAGAATGCTAATTAGCTTCTGGCAGTGAGAAAAAGGCTTTAGAGCCTGAGCACTGGATCTGTCCTTAAGAGTTTTTTTACACAAAAACCCGCAGGAACAAGCTCATCATCAATTTGTTGGTGGAAAAGGAAAAAAAAAAAAAAAAAAAAAAAAAAAAATCCATAACCATCACCATAAGAAAGTGACAGACCCTGAACTAGATTCTTACTCCCTCCCATCCACAGAGGAATTAGTTTTATTTTGTGATGAAATTTTGGAAAGACATAAAAGAGCATTGCCAGTCATTACATGCTACAGCGGTATTCATACGAGCAAGAGAATTTTAACTGAATAAATTGGCAGGTGGCCCATTTACACAATTGTCTTGTTGCATTCCTTTGGCAAGCTTTAGCTGTCTCCAAGGTGAGCCTGGTTACCGCATCTCTGCATAGTGGGCATGTTACTAAGGTATCTGTTAATGCGCATCTGGCTGATTTTAGAAAGGTGATAAAGCAAAAAAATACTATTTAATTGTTACATCTCATTTGTGTTTCTAGAAATCAATAAACAAGTAGATAAGGTTTTGTGGGGTTTTCTGTCCCAAGTTTCAGAAACATTACTTTATCCTTAAAAAATACTTAAATTTCCCTTGTCCTCATCCTTTATGCTCAAGTTCTGCCCACTCAGTAACAAAACTCAGATCACTACCCTTTCACTCATTTCACCTGTAGCTCTCCACAGAGCCAACACAGTCCACAGAAGAGTCCTTATATATCCTTAAGGAGTCTTAATTCCCTGGATTTCTTCTTTTTAACAGATTAAGGAGTGTTGGGTTCTCTAAGAACTGTCCTGAATTCTACATTCAAACCCAGAATCAAGGAATTAGTGTCAAAATCAGTAGGAGTATCTCTCAGAAAAAAAAAAAAAAAAAAAATCAGAAGGATGCACCGAAACCTTTAAAAAGAAAACATTTTTGACAATCATAATCAGAATCTACAGACTAACAAAAGCCATTTAGAATAAATCCTGCATTTTTTTTGTTTTCCAGTAGTATTTAGCCCTGACCACTTTTTCTTCTAACTTAATAAATGAATGTATTACTGTATTAGTTTATTTAAATTAAAATATTCCAGGTCTTTGTTGTACAACTTGTTGTACAACTTTTATCATTGCTATTTTAATGCAGTGACCATACAGCAAATTGTCAACAAAATTCTTCCTAGAAAAAAAAAAGTTTTTAATTTCAATTTGTGGCTTTTCTCTTGGTTTTTTGTTTTGTTTTGTTCTGTTTTTTTTTTTTTTAGTTTATTCACATTTTATCTTAACAGAGACACCTCTGCTGAAAAATTACTTGTGCTGGAATTCAGATTTAAATCAAGATGTGCACTGTTGCTCTGAAGCAAAGGAACAGGTTATTTTCTGCTACTGACAGTTCTGCAGACAATTACACTTTCTGTTACCCCATGAAGATAGGTAACTTTGTATTCTGCTATCAACTTCAGGGGGATGTTTCTGAAAACCAACCTGAAAGCTCTGCCATCAACCACAAGACAAAGCTGCCTTCAACATATTCTAAAATCAATAAAAAAGCTGCAGGACTCTTCTAAAATTTACATAACCTCTAAAATAAAGTAAGAATTATAAAACCTCTCTATTTTCTTTAAATAAGAACATCTATCATTGGGATTGACAACAGGATCTTTCCATTTTATGCACTGTTTTATATCACTGTCTGAAGACTTTTGACATATGACAGAAATAAAATGTCTCTTTCATGCAGGTGCACTGTTACTAAAATACCAATGAGAGCAAATCAACACAGATAAACTCAACACATTATCATAACTTGTGTATTAATTGCAAAATTCTACATTCTCTACATCCACAGTAAATACAAAACCCAAGCCATTTTCTCTTTATGAACTGCAAGAATGAACTTTTGAATTGCATTAGCCTCCTAATGGTGGGGTAACACTCTGATTATTCTGAACAACTGGTTGTTGAGCAGAGTCATTATTTCAAAATGCTGAGAGGGAATATGTAAAAAATGCAGCTGACTACATAAAAAGACAACTAGAATACAATTAATATTAAAAAACATACTAGCAGCACACATCTTTTTCACATACATATTTTAACAGTTCCTGTAACATCGGAAATCTATTATTTGTCTAACCACTGTTTATTTACTGACACAATAAAGACTTATACTTTCAAATCTTCCTTGTACCAAAATAATTGGCTATTTAACTTTTTTACCCTCATGAAAGCTAGGGTTTAAATAAATTCCCTGATCATCAAGGAGGTGCAGCATTGCACACATAAGCTTTAAACACCCTACAGCTTATAAAACTAGCAACGTATTTATTTTTAAATTACGTTATCAGGCAGCAACTTTAAATTAAAACATCCAAAGTGTTAATGCCAATTGTCCTCTGCTTTCAACTCTGTTGCCTCCAGACCATCCTAGCTGCTCGTCTGCCCATCCCCAGCTGCCAGCTCTTTCACTTGGGCAATAGCTTAATAATACAAATAATTTCTGTCAAAATTATTTGGAATAGTGAAGAAACAATACTGAAATTGTTATGATTATGGTTTCTTTGATATGTCCTGGGATGTGGCAAGTCCATAAACTCTAGCAGGAAAGCAGGGTGGAGTTACTTCCTCCACTGGTTTATCTGCAACCAGAAGAGAACTTGTGAAGCAACAGCTATGTGAAGTGTGTTCTGCTTTTGAATGCAGATGGATGAGAAGTAAATGAAGATTCTAACGGGCTTTTGTATGTATCTGCTTACTAACAAACTGATTCACTGTGGTTCTAAAGCACTTAGCTAATGCAGCCCTGAAGTACTTACAACTGTACTGCCCTCCTAGGCAAACAAATCCTACATACAGACAAAAAATTTAAACACCTGAGAGATATGCACAGTTGTTTCAGAGTAGATGCCCAACTTTAAATGAATTAACCAATACTGCAATCAGTCTTACCAATGCACCTAACTCTCCAACGTATACTACAACTGGCTACACATGCACTTTTGCCACCAAACCACAAGACTTGACATAGCCACAATCTTACACAAAAGGAGAGTAGCCAATAATTGCCCAGACCAGGTATTCTTTCAGTTTATTACCTTAAAATTTTAAAGCCATAATAACAGTATACGGGTTTAAAATACCCTGGAAGCCATCCTGAAGGTTAGTGCAACAGTGAGTAACCACCAGCACTACCACAAGAAATTTGGTTGTACAGGTAGTTGCAACAATGAAAGACATTTAGACCCCAGCTACACGGTACTCAAGATTTCATTTTCACCACCTACTAAGAAATCCTGTTTTGATGAGTCACACTGTAGCTATACAGCCTCTCAACCAAACAGTACCTACTCAGCTAGGCATTACAGAAAGGAAAGAAAATGGGAAAATACATGTTTCTGAGTAAATTTATAATACAGACCAAGCTTCAAAAGTTAATTATATCTGTAATTACTTTTAATAAAAATGAATTTTAGTGGCTGATGAGGTAATTTTCCAGGGTGTTGCTATAGTGACAGGCAGAAGGTGCATTACTGAGGCGATGAGTATGTAATGAGCTGCTGGCAGTGAACCTCCCTTGACGTCAGGACAAGCTGCCAGCATCTAGCAACACGCCTGTGATCTGCACACTGACCAGAAGCAGAGGAAGGCTTTTGTTTCCAGTCAGCACCAAGAGCAACGTAATTATTTTTAATGAACTTTACATCACCTATGACAAGATCCACGCCTGCAGCCAGCTTCACGGAAGCTGCCAGGTTACAGAGGTGCAAGAAAGAAGAGGTGAAAGAAAGATCATGTCAAAGGTACTGTCGGTCCACATTTCCAAACAAACAGCAGGAATAGGATTAGGGGAATAGACTGACTCTGTACTTTCCTACATGTATTTCCCATACAGAAATCAAGCAAGGAAGTGAGACTCCTAAACTTAATAAACAGACCACAGCTCTTTTAACCAGTTCTTTAATAGACTATGAATCCCGTCACCATCAACAGGTAGCTCAATACTGAGCCTTATTTTCCTAGGACTACATGACCTAATGAAGGTAGACCATCAAAACTTACTTAAATTTTCTTTCAGAAATTAAGATCTTGGAGCACCTTCAATATGGAGCAGACACTTCAAAGAAACACTCTCCTCCAGCTATGAGCTACTACTTACCAGCATCTTTGAGGTCAGATTTTTCCAAGTAATCTGGTGATAATGAGGCATTTTCTAAGGAATAAATCCATAGGATGAATTTCTGTAACATTAAACTATGTTCAGTATATAGCCTAATTGATCAGGTGCAGGCACTAAGGCATGGACAGACAAAGGTAGAAAGGGTTCAATCCATCTCTAACATAATTTCCCTTTCTGAGGTTAAAAATGAGACTAGTCTGCTCATCAGTACTGTCTAATAACTTTTCCTAAACTCAGCAGGCAAAACTGATGTAGCAAGGTGCTGAATTAATACCCACTAGCAAGCTATCAAACCCTGTGCTTAGGAGTCTGGGAGACACTTTGAGCACAGAAGTAAGCTCCTGGAGAGCAGACTGCCTGTGAAACACACTGCTGAGGAGAAAGATCTGACTGGCTACCAGAAACACTATGTTATAAATATCTAAATAAAACCAAACATGTTGAGATAGAAGTAATTACTGACACTGATAGAAAGTTCAACATAAAACCAGTAAAGATGATTTGTTATCACCCAGATGGCCAACACATCTCTGTGGGAAGAATTAGAGAACAGGGAACAGGGAAGAGACAAACCTCAAGGCATTCTACAAATTCTGTTGTTTAATACAAAAGTTGGTTATTTCAATGTAACCATAGCTATAAAAGCAAGCCTTACCAGCAACATTTCACATGCAAATGCTTTTTCACTGCATTCAACGACAAGACAGATTTGGGTATGATAGTAACCACAAACATTTACATCTTTTCAACCCTGGAGTTCTGAGGTTTAATGCAAAAAAAAGGTCTTTTCCTCAAGGTTAAGATAGGTCATGGGTACGACACTCTCCAAATGCTGTTTCATACACAGACAATGGCAGTGCAAGAGGAAATAGAAACCTAACCAAAGTCTATGACTAAGGATAATTAGGCAAGATATTTAATAAGATTTGATATATCTCTGTCCTTTGGAGCCTGGCTATTCTGAAATGGGGTGGGGCTATACTCCATACTATTGTTGGAGTTAGGTGTAGTTTTGGGGTGGGGTTCGAGTTTTTTAGTTCTGCAAAACTTTAAGCCAGTTGATGAGGCCACTCTCCTAAAAAACCCCAGCAACAAATCTTGACCATGTGCTGAAAAAAAAAAGCCTTTTTTTTTTTTTTATCTTTGAGAAAACATACAACTAGCTTGACTTTCAGCAGCACATATGCAAAATTATAAAGCTGCTGTAGCAGGATTTTTCCTGCCTCAAAGAGTTGCCAGAATAATTGACAGAAGTGTCCTCTATGCTCACGCGCAGCAGAGCAGTAAATGGAATAATTTTTCAGTGTACAAAACTAAATGTAAACAAGTATTGGCTGTGTTCTCAGAACTTCTGTAGAGGTTTTGTGTCTAAGACTCTACACTGTTGATGAAATTTGAGGTAAATACCAGTTTCCAGAACTATCTCATCTTAATCTATAGTAAACACAATAAACCTAAGATTGAAGTGAGGTAGGAAGAAGTCTGCACAGTGTTGGTTTTTTTTTATCCATATTCCACCCAAATCCTACCTAGCTGTCTTCTTCAATTTCCTACATCACTAAAAGCCAGTCTTACCAAAGATGAAAAAAGACAAATCACCAAATAAACAATTGCCCATGCACACTTTTCCTTTTAGAAAATGCGGTGTAAAAATTATACAGTCACTAAGAACATATTATGTGCTGCATGAAAAAAAATCCTGAAAGAAATATATACTGTATACTGTTTTACACAGTCCCACTTCCTTTTCTAAATTTCCCAAGTTCTGTTGCATAACCTGCAGTTTTTCTATCGGAAGCAGTACTTTGGTATGCATGTCCCATCTTTCTTCAGACATTGCTTTTATTTTGGGACTACATCTAAGGCATAAGATAGGATTAGCACGATTCTGCTGCTAATACTTGACCTTTGAAATTCACACTTTTGTTTTTATCTGCTGTTTCTACCTTACTCTAAACCTCAAATAAGGTTGTGTAAACTGTGAATACAAAAAAGCAGAATCTATTATTCCACAACACAAATTGACCTCAACTATAGCTTTAGGACCTTCAGGTACATTTCTACAAACGAAGGTAAGCAAAAACTAATCAACAATTTGTTAAATAATAATGTAGTTAGGCATCTTTTAAATTATGACTATGTGATTTTGTCACTACAACCTTATGACTGCTACACAGATATCCCAGACACCAGCTGACAGATATAAATGATTTAGCTGAAGTTTTGAAAATACTTCAAACTCAAATGGAATACTGTCATAGAAACATTACTAGATGACCAAAGCCTTACAACTCTTCCAACAGTTTTACAAAAGGCGTGCTTTACTGAGCAGACATTACTAGCTTTCATCCCTTTATTTCCTGTTAAAAATCAGTGATATGCGGTAAATGACCTCAAATTCACACCCTTGAGCTCTTATTACATAGTAAAGAATAGGAATCTGTATTTCTATACTAACTGTCCAGCTACCTCAGCTCACAGTATACACAAAGCTGCGCAACTGCAGGAACCGAGCTGACTACCCCCTCCTTTCAAAGCAATTGTAGAGAGTGGTAAGTTTATACCTGAGCCTCCTTTACTTCAGGCTAAACACTCCCAGCTCCTTCAGCTGCTCCTCACAGGACTTGTGCTCCAGACCCTTCACCAGTTCTGTTCCTCTTCTCTGGACAGGCTCCAGACCCTCAGTGTCTGAGCTGCAGTAAGGGGGCCAGAACTGGCCACAAGATTTGAAGCATGGACTCAGCAATGCTGAATGCAGGGGCATGAACCCTTCCACACTCTTTCTGATACAAGAAATATCAGATGTGGTCCTGCTGACTACACTATTTCTGATCCAAGCCAGGATACCATCAGCCTTCTCAGCCACAAGCTGGCCCATGCTCAGCTGAGGTCATCTTCTGCTGGGCAGTTTTCCAGCTACTCTGCCCCTGCCTATTTCACTGCCTTGGCCTGCTGTGACCCAAGGGCAGGACTCAGCACTTGGCCTTGTTGAAGACTGACAGCAGAAAAAATCAACATAGGCAGCAGACTGAAAATACTATACTACTGCTACAACTACTACTATAAAAACACAGTGGAAAACTACTGAGAAGATGAGAGGCTTGTGCAAGGGATGAATGAAAAACACATCTGACACTAACACATACACTTACCAGACATTGGCACATATGCTTACAAGAGAGTTGGTGGACAACAAGCCATTTTGTTTCATATATCAATTCAGTAGACAACGAGCACTAAGTGCTTGTTTCTGTCTTACTGCCTTGTGAATCCCAGTAGCAATTTTTAAGCAATTTGTTTCCTTGCTTTGTGACAGGATATAATGCTAATGAATTCGTTTGGGTGTTTTACTGATACATACATACTGTATTTTTGAAAAAATCTTTCTTTTGTGCCTGCTAGTTTTTTTTAGTGGACTTACATACCTTGAAAAAAAAACTCTACTTGCAAGCATAAGTATACATGAGGCTTTTTGAAAGACTCATACACAGTGATTAAAAAGTCTAATTTAAAAGATTTTGCAGAAATCCATAGTATGAACTACAATAAAGTCACCAAGTCTACAAAAACTCATGGTAAACTACTAAACATGCTGAGCTTGAGAAATAACAGATCAACTAGCACACGTACATTTGCAAGACAATGTACTAGGAATTTTTTTTTGTAGTTACTTAATGATTTTTCCCCACTACTTTTAATGCTATTCAAAAGATCCACTGTGGTGAAAATTTAATTTAAAGTAGGTCAAAACTATGGTATTCAGCACAATCTGATCTGAAGTAGCATCAGATCATTATTTCCTACTTAGGAGAGTAATTCTATTTTTATCCTCTGAGGTAGAGTGCACAAAATACATACATTTATTTAAACTTTAAAACCAGTATCACATCTGTTGTGGAAACAAAATTAGGACCTACAAATACAAGAAATTAAAAAAATGAGACGAACTCTGCTTCACTTTCTACTTAACTTTGCCACTCATATCAGTATAGAAACAACGTAAAAATATTTTTAGTAATGTGTTTCTAAAATTTTCCTTTAACTGTTTTGCATGCTTAAATTTTTCTCTTTATATAATACTATATTTGTTTCCTTACGACTTAAAACCAAAACACAGTATGGTATGTTTGGAGACAGTGAGAATCTAAACAATACAATAGAGATGCCAATACAATAGAGGGTGCTTTGCACCACTCCACACCAAAATATACATGCAAAAATTACGGGTTGGGAAGGTAACCAGGACAGAGAACTGCACAGGACAAGAGAAACTCTATGCATAGGGCAAAGGGAAGCCATGGCATGGTGATAACATTGCAACGAATCTGAGGAGACTTATGTCATGCATCCATAGGTCTTCAGCTGCCTAAACGGTATCAGCAAGATCCTAGTAAGTTTGTCTTGACTATTCCCTTATAAAGTACTGTACTAGATAAGGATGCTCAGACTACGGTGCAGATAAATGTGACTCCACACCTGTCACATCTAATGTCTGGCTACACTGAGCTTAATGTAAGCTTCATGGTGCATTTTCTTAAGTAAGAGATTCACCTACACATGCCAAATGGAGACTGGTATTATATCACTGGAATAATTATTTTCTCATAGCAAATACAAAAACCAATGCAGAAACTATGGAGGTTTTTGCCATGGCTTTCATAACAAACTATGCTGCATTCTGCAGTACTGGTCAACATCAAAAGGCCATCATCTGTTTCTCTGGCAGCAGATGAGAAATTTTACCTGAGCTGTATGCTGCATCACTAAAAAATAACTAAGGTTCATGGAGTAAATCTTCATGCAGACATCAGATTCCAATGACAAATTTCACACTGTTTTTAAACAGATTCCAGTCCCAAGAAACTAAAGGCGTAATATTTTAGACATTTTTTAGTCACATATGCATTTTTATTATTGTTGATCAAGAACAAACAATTTAACTTGAAGTGCTTTCCTGATGTCTTCCTGGCAGTCATGTTCTTTAAAGTTTAGACTCTGTTTCCATAATAGAAAGGCAGTTCAGTATGAAACAAATCCCTTTGTTTAATACTGTTAATCTCACCAGTAAGACTGCAAATGCCAGGGAGGGAAAACAGAAAATCTGAAAAATAAGAGTTCTTGAACATTTCAATTTTTATTAATTGTATGGAGGTTGACTTTGATTGCACTTCCCAGTGTTCACTATGGTCACACAACATCAAATTATTTCTGCCCATCTTGCATTTGGAAGAGAGTGTGTTGAATAGGTTTAACCAAAAAATCCACCCCCAAAGTAACCATCCCTAGTTAGAATGGTAATTTAAGACTTTGAATGATCACAGACTGTCATTTTGTGAAATAAGTGAAGATATAATCCTAAAATAGATGTATGCCACCCCTTAATTCAATTCAGTACATGTATATTCACCTATGTTTGTATTGCATATGCATATAAACATGTACACAGACACACAGTACAATAAGCTAAAAAGTAAAAATTACTTTTGTTAGAAACAAAAAGTTATATATAGATGTTCATTGCTACCATGTACTTACTATTTAGTTGAATCTGATAATTGATATTCCCGTCGTCTATCGTAGCACTCCTGAATTCCAGGGTCATTCCATAAGCTTCTTATTGCATCTACATACGGGTTCTCAAAACTTGACACCTTCTCTACATCAACTTCTCGAACTAATAGTGCATGAACCTAATTCAAAACAAACAAAACAATAAAATTTACCTCATTTTCTATGTTTGCAGACAGCTCATACACAATGAACAAATTAGTTAATTCTTCACAATGCTTATATCACCAACATGTATGCTCAATTTGAAAAATCAAGTATCATGAAGATGATTGTGAAGATAAAAAACTGAGGTATCCTTTAAGCAAACATCACAGGAAGTGAAGTTGCTCTTGGGAAAATGGTATCTTCTTAGACTTCTTTCTTCTGGGACACCAATAATTGCTACCAAAACATTAAAAAGACAGCCAAAACTAAAGGATCCTGTAAGCACCACCAAATTCAAACTGGTCATTAAGATCTAACTAATGCTAGTTCAACTCAATTACTCCACAACCAAAATCTAGATCATGTAGGTGACTGTTGAGTTCGATACACTTTTGACAACAGCAGACAATGTTTTTCATGGTCTTCTGGGAATACAACAATTTCCCCTTTATTTACCAGAAATCTTGTAAGCAGTTACTCAATGCTTTTTGGAAAACCATGTCTCATACATTTTGGGTCTTCTTCATGGATTTCTACAAGTATTTAAAACAAGATTCCAGAAAAAGAAAACTGGAATTTTTGGGAATGGTAATCACAGTATCTCCACTTCAGAAGATACTGATACTGAAACAGTTACCATGTCTTCTTCTTCCTTATTCCCCTCAGAAAACTATAGGCCAGGTTAAAAATTGATTCTGAACTTCAACAGTGTTACAGCTTTATGCTGGTTTTCCTGGCAATAATACTCTTTTTGCCACAATCCATTATATACTTACAAAAGTGTAAGTATAGTGTATCTACTAGGCTTTGTATCTAGGTTTTATCACCTCAGTCTTATTATCTTTATTATCTCTTATTTTTCTAGCAACAGGAAAATGATGGAATTCCCAAGTTACTAGGAGATACTTGATTCTACAGAACCTACTTCAAAAGAGCTGAAAAAATTCATGTAATTCAGCAGTATTAAAAAAAGGTTCCTACTTTCTCTCTTCCTTTGTTTGTAGTACTATGTTAATGGTGGTTATATTTGCACAAGACCAGTGAGTTGACATTTCACTACTGTGAAGCACTTGCTTTCTTTGGTTAGTTGTGTGCATTTAAATAAAAACTAGGTTTTACCAAAATGCTCTACATATTTTCCTGAACTACCACAGTGGTTATGACAACAATAGCAGTTAGCTGAATAAACTGAGTAAATAAAAATGTTTAATGCCAAAAATGTATTTCACTTTTCCAGGTATAGGAGGAACTAAATCAGTCATCATTGTTTAGGTTTTTTGTGAAAATCAGTTTAAATCTTCAGAATGAAACATTAGCCAAACCTCTGAGGTAAAATTGCATCAGCCAAAAAGCTTCTGTCTTCTGTAGCCTTTTTATGAAGCAGAAATGCCCAGAGATCAACCCAAACTATTATAAGTCAGAAGACTGACCTGTCATCTCTCCTGGGCAATTCTTGAAGCCATTGAAAATGGAAGGGTAAAGCAACGAAAAAGCAAAGCATGTTTTCCAAATGCCTGATTTGTAATAAACATGCCAGGAAAGCTTCTCCACACACATGCTACAAGAAAAGCCACAAACTTTTCTTCTCTTCACTATATTTTATTTCTATGTTCATCTCCTTTGAAAAGCAGGTACCACCTAAGGACTGGAAGGGATAATCACCCCAGAAATCTGAGGTTGCCACAGGCTACTGTAATCCTGTGACTGAACTGAATTATGAACAAGAAGCTGCTATCAAGTCTTGAAATTTCTCTCATAAACACTCTGCAACAGGATTTCAAACCTAGCTGACAGATAAAGAAAACCACTGATTGAACAGGAAAAACTATCATCTGCTTGCTGCCAAATGTCTTCTAATGGTAGTTTTTTGTGAAACTCCCTCAAACCTGCATTAATTTTAATGGACTGATGGACAATAAAAGCAAAGTGCAGTGAAGAACTACTTAAATGTTTCCTTATACATTGTATTTTTATTGCTAAAAACTATTCACTGCCTAGCTTTGTTTGAGATCAGGACACCAGACAAAGCAGAAAAAAGAGAACATTATTGACACAGCTGGAATGGAAAATGTAATAAAATAAATACAATAATATCACATTTCTTAAGCAATGTCTTTGGCTTCTGGATCATACTATATGATACAAAAAATATGAATGAAAGCTAAAGTTTAAATTTCATGCAAGAAGAAAATTGAAATTTCCACAGCACTGATTTTTAAAAAGTTGGGACCTACCCAGATAGCATATTTAGTAAATTCATTTCCAAGAACTATATGCACAAACATTCAAAATTTTAATAACAAAAAAATTATGGGAGATGTCAGAAAAGAGATTTGAAGTAGCATCTGATCTAAAACAGTTATAATTTAATGGATAACTAAACACTTCCCTGCCCATTCTACCATGCAATTTTCTTGTATATATATTATTATATTAAAATGCTGATGTGACTTTAGGCGTTCATGAATACAAAACTTTTACATTCCTGTCTAAAAATCATGCCACAAGTTTCACTAGACCTCTCTAACTTAGAGTGTTTCACGTTTTGTTAAAACATACTAAGACAGAGAATCATAGGATATCCTGAATTGGAAGAGACACACAAGGATGATCAAGTGCCACTTGTGGCCTTTTGCAGGACACCACAAGAGTCACACCATGTGACTGAGAGCATCATCCAAACACTTCTGTGAAGTGAACAGAAGTGAACTGTCAGGCTTGGTGCTGTGACCCTAGGGAGCTGTTTCAGTGCCAAACCACTTTCTGGATGGTTATCTTTTCCTAACATCCAGTGCAGAACTCCCCTGTTGGGGAGCTTCATGTCTTCCCCTCAGGTCCCATCAATGGTCACCACAGAAGTGCCTGACCCTCCTCTTCCCCTTATGAGGAAGTAACTGCAATGATGTCTCCCCTCAGTCACTTCTTCACCAGGCTGAACAGACCACGTGACTGCAGCCACTCCTCACACAGTTTCCCCCTCAAAGATCTTCACCATCCTCATGGCCCTCCTTTGAACCTCTTCATCTAATAGGTCAGTATTCTTGTATTCTGGCACTCAAAACCACACACTGCACTCAGGGTAAGGCCACCACAGCACAGAGCAGAGCAGGACAATCACCATATTCTAAAATTCCAGCTTCAGAATTACAATGCCACAGCAACTTTGGATGATCCCAACAGTTTCTGGAAGGTTGAATTTAAATGCAACTATGGATGTCTATTGTAACACTTAAAGACTGAGAATGCTGCAGCTGTCAGTCAGCATCTGCTATATAGTAACTCACATATAAGGCTGCCCAACCCTCACAAAACCTGTTAGAGGAGCATCTTCCACACCATGGCTCCACTTGCAACATGAAGATATAAACAACTATGAAGGCACAAAGGGAGAAAAAAGAGTGTATTGTAGCCTCTTTTTTTCTTCATAGTGAAAGGGTCAAATCTCAGTTGAGTGAACTGAAATCCATTGATTGCAAAATAACATACGCAGAGCCTGCGTAAACTAACCTGTGATGTGGACTCCATGATCACCGTAGTAATGCCATTATGGGGCTACTCAAATGCTTAAAATACTACATAAACATACAAATGAAAACAACGCATACAATTTGCACTTCAAGTATTACACAAGTCTCATGGCTTTCCATAACTAAATCACATTTTAATGACACTATGAGCAAATCACTGATTTGCAAAACATCCCTAAGAATTATGGTATGGAATAGGCAGGTGTAAACTCTGCAGGTAAACTCTTCCATGAAGATAGAAAATTTTAAGTAATTTCTGAGGAACTACTCAAAATCTTACATCTCCAAGCTACCTAACATAACTGTGGCATGGTGGAATATTTATCTCCATGGAAGTCTTAATTACCAAAGTATTTGCAATGTTTTCTCTGTGTCTGGTATATAAGGCAATTTACCAGGGATATAGTACATATATAGTACCATTTCAGATACACACTGGCATTTCAGACACTTTAGGTTTGATGTGAATTACAGATGTATCTTTGGTTTTCAAAAGCAAAATGAAATTGAAACATAATATTTGAAATTATTTGACTACATTTAATTAAAAAATTCAGTAATTTCTAGTCATCTTTTATTCCCTGTGCTGCTGGAACATGATGAAAAAACAGCTGAAACAAAAAAATACTTCTTACTTGAAAAGAGGGGGAACATCTCACTCCCTCTCTGTGCTACACAAGACTTAAACTCCACAGAGATAATGCAATAATCTCCTCAACTGCAGTGACAACAGAGGCAAAAGAGAGAAATTTCACCTTCAGATTTTAAATATTAATTTTCCTTTTATATTTTTCACTGAATCTAGGTGTTTTACCTCTAGATATAAACTAAAATATGAGTATCTATTAAACAAAAATTATAGACTCTTTTATCCTCTTTTTTATAAGTTTCATATCTCTAACTTTACAGGCAGATCCTCAAGACTTTTGGCTACTTTCTTTCTTAGAAGGTGAGATCACTAATCATTACAGCTTTTAAACACTACAACTCGACCTGTTAATGACTGCATAGCGTGTTACACTCTTCAAACACTGGCATGGCTAAAAAGCTAAGCCGGAAGATGACACCACTGTGCAAAACTGAACAGCAGGTTGCAAAAACCTACCACAAAAAATTGTAACTAATATTTACTTTTGTGTGTATGGCATGTTACATTTGCAATGGATTATAAACTGGGCACTTTCATACCTCCTGCTGGTACTAAATGTAGCACCTTAGATGAAATTTTCACACACTGGTCCTAAAATTTTGCAGCTTGTGAATACATTCCTGACGTGTGCTGCAAAAACGTGTAATTTTTGCTGTTGAGGATCCTAGAAACAGCAACAGCTTTATTCTCTGGAAAACACCTTTGCTTTGTAGGGCTGGGGAAATCCTATGGCTGAATTGCTGAAATACCTTTATGGACCAGCCAGCTGCCACATCCTTTCCACTGCTTTAGTAGTTCACCTCCAAAGAGCTGGTTTTGTGTTGTTGTTTTCTGCCCTGAAATTAGTAAAGTCTGCCTAAACATCCTACTTGTTTACGTTCCCTTCTAAAATACTTTAAAAAACCCAAACAAAGCCCGCACACGCACTTTTATTTTAACTTTAAACAACAGTTCACTTATATATATTTAACTGCTTGATTAGGACTGTATGACATTAATTCACAAGTTCAACTTGTTTTTCAGGCTTTGCCAAATTCCTTTTAAAAAAAACCAGAGCAACAAGTAAAATACAGTCCATGTAAGTGAAGAGAGATCCAAAATAACCTGCAAAAAAGTTATTTTGCTAAATTACTACTGGGCTTGAAAAGTAAACAGGTCCATTAAGTCACATTTTGACTTTTCCAACTGTTACTTTTACTGACAAATTTTCAAAGTTTTCAGCAGCTGATGAAATTCTGGGATTAACAATTCGGTTCAGATAAATCCTTAAGATTCCCAAGGATACAACTGAATAAACCTACTAATGTTTTGACATTATTAAAAATTAATTGTTGCATTTGAGTTCTAACACTGATAACCTGAACATAAAACTAAACCAAATCTTTTTCTTTTAGACATAGTCACTAACAACAAATTACATCCTCATCAAGTCCTCACAATTATTAACTTGGACAATTAATTGGACAAGGCCCAATAGCTAGAATCTTTTTCTAGTAATGAAACTATTTACAAATTTAATTAAAATCTTCAATGACAGAAATTAACAACAATCATATCAGATTTGAACCAGCATCAGTAAGAACTGGCAACAAGCTCTCCTCTCACTACAGTTTCTGTAGCTAAAAGGAGCTATCCAAATTACTGATCCATCCATAATCATCTATAATTTGGTATTATCATCAAATGTTTACTAAACCACAACCAAGCACGGAGCTCTAAGCAACCTAGTCTAGTGGAAGACATCCTTGTCCACAGCAGGGGAGTTGAAACTAGATGATCTTTAAGGTCCCTTCCAGGCCATTCTATGTAAATACAATAATATTTTCAAAAAGATATCAATATTCCAAGGTTTTTTCCCTACTTTTTTTCTTTTTTTGGTGTGTTCTCTGTCTTCTTTTTTCTTTTGAGAACAACTTCTAAGATGAGTTCATCAAACCATTATTCTGTTATAATCCTACAAATAATTATTATACACACAACATATAACAAAACACTTCTCCTACTTCATAAACATCTCAGGTTTTTAGACCTTTAAAATAGGCTTCACTATTTTTGAAGAACAGTGCTCAATAAGCCTTGCAAATGGTAAATTTTTCTGACAAATTTTTGTATAGTGGTTCAGTTGAATTTATGGAACAAAATGTTATAGAAATATGGACATGCTGAAACTTTCATTCCATTTGCAAGCAAACTGGCTATACTTCACAAGCCTCCAAGAATCTGCTACTTCAGTCAATCACTGTGGTACACAACTAAGTGCATTAAAAAATAAAAAAAAAAATAGAAGGACAATGTTCCTGTACTAGAATTCTCATTGAAGAAGCCGTTCCATTGAACAGAACTGCTGTGAGCCTCACTCGTGTACTCACTCCTGTGCCTTGGTCCCACACTACAGACTTTTTTAAAGAGGACAAGCAGTAACAGCCTTGGGTTGTCTCATGGATTCAAACATCTAGAACTGAGAAGACAATATGCCTCTTCACAGGGGTCATGGCTAGTTGATACAGACAGTTTATCATCTACTTGCTTATACAAAGAAACTGCAGGAATTGCACTGCATTTCAGAGCTAGAGAAGAACCTATCGTGAACCTAGGGCACAGGGAAACAAACAGCAGGCTCTTTTTAAGGTCATGGTTTTGGCTGTTCTCTCCTTAGCAGCTGGTACGGTTTTGGATTTAGTATGACAATAACATTGATGACACATTGATGTTCCAATTGCTGTTAAGTATGTTTACTCAAAGTCAAATTTCCCATGCTCTGTCAGCCAGCAGGTGCACAAGAAACTGGGAGGCAGGGCCAGTGATCTGAGCTACCACAGATGTCATATATACCAGTATATGTCAGATATACCAGAATATGAACTGGGTAAAGTCAGCTGACACACACTGATCACTGCTGGGGAATGGGCTAGGCATCATTCAGCAGGCACTGAGCAGTTTTACTGGGCATGTCTTGTTTCTCTTGGGTTTTGTTCCACTCTTGCTCTCCTTTTCATTCCTATTATTCCTATTATGATGTTTTATTTTGATTCAATCATTAAACTGTTCTTACCTCAGCCCATGTGATACACTATTTTTTTCTCTGACTCTTCTCCCTACCAGAGATGTAGTGATCAAGTGGCTGTGTGGTACTTAGCTCTAGGCTGGGATTAAACCAGGACAAGGAAATATGTATCATATCTGTGTTTCAATTCAGGAGAGAAAGTATTACATGGAAAAATAATCCTCTACACAGGTCATACTAATTAGAATTGTCAGATGTGGTTTAAAAAAAAAAAATCATATAAAAGAAAAGCATTTTGCCTCCATATTTTTAAGCCACACTTTATCCTTAAAGAAGCAGAGTGCCCTCTGCTGACTAATACATAACAGCAGAGGCAGTTATTTCAAACTGGTATTTCTAGAAATATCAGAGAACTGGGAGGGTCCCTTTCAAAATAATGAATGATTCCAGCAGGAATTTTCCTCTATAAAAATTGCAACTAACTTAAATGGTTGCATTTGTGTGCTCTCCAACCAAGAAGATTGTCTTTCTAGACTATTACCTCACTTCTTGGAAGTAAGCTCTGAAAGTGAGCTTCAGACTTACCCTAGGTATGCAAAGATACGTAACACCCTCTTACCTACTTATTTTGAGTGTGTTCATTAATTCCTTGACATTTAGAGCAATGAGTTTGCAAGACTGAAGTAAGGGGGCAAAATGCAATCTCAGATGAAAAGCCGTTGTTTAGAACAGGGTCACACAAAAATGAATTTAGCCCCAAGATGTTAATGATAGCAACCCAACATTATTTTCTCTAGAGAAACCAAAGATATATTATACCATGGTGATGAGTAACTATTTGAAAAAAGGCCTTCAGGGAAAATTAAAATAAAGTTTTATGCCATTTGTGACCTAAAAAAGTGATAGCTTCCTTATAAATTAGCTTCTATCTTCTCCATTCCTAGAAATAGATGGTATTTGTGCTGGCTGGTATCAGATGCCAAGGATGGCAAAACACTGCTGACTCCTCTTACAAGGCTTCAAGCAAAACACCAATGTCCTGAAACATGCTGCCAACTTATATCATTAGGCAGGAGGAAGAAAAAACAAAAAACCATATCTTTCCAACAGAGAAAACACAGAAACAAATCTTCCATTATTAAGAGCTTGAAAAGCTACTCACTTTGCTGCCTGGTGGATGTAAAATTGATTCATATGTATTTTGCAATGATTAATTTAGCTTATTAACTATTCAGTATTTATGGTGAGAGGTCACAGTAGCCTTTTAAACAACCATTTGGGAAGGCTTATTTATCCACCAAAGCACAACTGGATGAGACTTCCAGGACAAATAAGGCATGTTCTTTTTAGATGTACCAAACTAAACTGAGGGTTTTTTTGAATTAGTTTTGATTAAACTGTATCTGGAAGAAGCTTGTGGGAGGTGAATAACACAGGTAGAAAAGTCACAAACACAGTCTATTGAGAAAAACTGTCTCCTCATTACTAGTATAGTGAGGTTTCTGAATTCAGTCACCTAACCTGCTCTTCAATGTACTCTGAGGATTCTCCAAGCAACGAGGTGAAGATCTACAACTTAACATGAATGATGAAGCAAACAGTCACATCCAGACAATCATAATGCGTCTCCTGGAGTCAACAGGTTCTACTTAGCCACAATTTACCATCTTAATTCCCACTTTTTTTGTTTGCAAAATTCAGAAATGTCCAAGGCAATTTCCCAGAAAATCTTCAAAACAAATTTATCAAGTTTATTTAGGGAAGCTGTTGATGTAAAAAGGACAGGCTGTTTGAGTTATACCCTGCTATCCAGAAAGAACGTTTATTAACAGGCCTTATCAACCCTGTTCACAAGTACTATCAGAGACAGGCAGCTACTTCAGAAATCAGCATGCAACTACCACACACACACACAAAAATATTTTTAGTTGGAATTACAGTATTAATGCAAAGGCTGGTAATAAGACTGAACTAGATGGTTAACAAAAATAACCTGTAATTAGTCCTTAAAACAAAATAATTAATTCACCATGAGAAAAAAAAATAAAGGATTTTGCTAAAAAAGCTAGTGAATTACTCTTACCCTAAGTTATCACCTGACGCTATCATTAAAATTTGTTTTCTTCAGTGGACTTAAAAACTCTCTATCTATATGAAAATAACCTTAATTACTTTTTAGACAGGGTAAATAAGTATTTTGTTTCAGACTTCTTGCATAAAATGAATCATGAATTGGATTTAACATTAATAACATTTAGCTTCACTGGATAATTATAGTACATTGATTTCAAGTAATCCCCCACCTGCAGAACACATCTCCAACTAGGAACACTTTTGCATTTTTGCAGGTAGGTCAGGACATTATTAATCAAATAAAAGCGAGCATTGCTAGAAGGGAGGAATCAGAAGAAGCTTTATGCTGGTTTTGCAGCAGCCCAACACCTTCTTCAGAAGTGTTGCTAAACCTGCAAAGCACCACAGCTCCACAATCACTCAAATTTGCAATGATGGTGACTGACCTGACAGCCCATGCCATGGTCAGCACCTGGCAGTTTGTACATTTAGGTGTGAGACCACTGATGTCTTTCAACAATCTCTGCAATGTTACATACAAAGCAGCAGGAGACTTGTGCAGGACAAAACACTCTTCTGTAATTGTCATCACAAATCCTAGCATGGAAATGCTATTAGAGGAGGGTAGAAGCCTAAAAAACTAGGAAGTTGGAGAATAAATGATAAGGAGATGGTTCTGCCACCTTCTTTGTATCCTGATGAGCTTTCCTTTCGTTATTATTTTCATGCTATTAATAATATATATTCAAATGACTGATTAAAATGACAGATTTAGTTAAAAAGGTCAACACTGAGCAGGTAGAGAGAGAACACTTAATGATGCATGTTAACCTGGTAACTATGGAATGCAGCATGGAATGCTCCTTGTAATAAAGTCTGAATTTTATGATCTAACTGCAGTTATCAAAATTGATTGGCTGTCGATTATAGTGGATTTACAGTAGCTGAATAATTCACTACACTGGCATCACACTAGTGGCATTATTTTTAACTGTACAAAAATCAATTGATGGAAAGCTAGAAAATTTACAATACAGTTCTAAGAAAACACTAAACTTTCTCTTATTTGTGTCATGGCACAAAGGAACCACAGAACTTATGTTTTCCAGAAGATTTCAGTGATGTTTCCCCGCATCTTCTTTGTATCAGTGACTTCCTTTTACAGCCTATTAGTTGCTGTAGCTGTTAAAATGCTTCTTATTGAGTGGTTTTAAATTTTAGAACATGGCTTTAAAAACCAACAAAAACCACAACAAAAAACCCTTAGAAAACAGGGTATCAAATTCTGCTTTAAGATTTTTTCCATGCAAATCAGTCCTCTTCTTTGATGAAAAATAGTATTTTTATTATTTTTCGAAATTCAGCAGAATTTTGAAAGCACAGAAGAGACTTCCTTATTATGGGGACCTATGACAGAGAAAGTTACCAGTATATTCAGCGGTCCCAGTAATTCACCACCAAGAGTGTTTATCCGAATGTAAATTTAGATCTGCAATCACATTTACCTTTCCTAAAACACTAATCACAGAACAGTAAAATCATTCCATTCTATAAAAATGTTAGTATTTTGAGGTCAGCAATTCTTTTGCACTTGGTAGGCCATACTCCTTTCAGTTAAAGCAGCAAAAAGCTGGAAGAGTCTGAAGTGTTTCCTCCTGATGGTCAGCACATGACTCAAGGTTAATGGAGGGGAAAAAATCACATTAAAAACAAAACAGTTTGGACAAGAACAAGAGGCTCTGCCTGTGCACACTTTGTGGCTGCTGGTCAGCAGAAGCCACCACTGCCTGGTCAGCAGAAGCCACAAGTACTGCATAGTGATGAGAGGTCCCAAATGAGACTCCGACAAGCCACTTGGAAAACACCTGAGTGGAGAAAAAAGTTAACAAGTTTGTTAAAATGCAGGCTGCTGAGAAGGTAACACAAGTCTAAACAGAATTCAACCCTGACCCAATGAAGACCAAGGATTTGACAAGCAGTGTCATCAAACTGCGTTTATATACATTTGCAGTTGGTGTCTCAGTGCTTTCACTGCTTGTTTTTCTTCCACATAATTTATTGTCTAACAGGAATTCACAAATTCTGTCATGCCTCCTTGCAACTCCATTGCTGTGACTGTAAGCAAAGCCTTTAATCAAGAAAAATAAGTAACTCCTTATCAGCCTTCAAATACACACAACTTCCTTCATGTTTACAACTTACAGGATCAATGGCAATGTATTTGGTCTGGCACTAACACTTCCATGTAATGAAAAGCAGGAGAATAAGGAGGAAAAAGAAAGGGAACAAACATCAAAATATAATTCTTTCACTTTTCAGCAGTTTAGCAGCCTCATCTTCTGTCCGCTGATATCTAAAGGCAAATAACTTCGATAACTCCTACTGAAGGAGCACTGCAGAAATCACTATCCCTACAAGAACCCAATAAATTAGCCAAACTCCATCAGGGTTTTATAGCGATCTGTAAGTTGTGTTGTTCCCCTTGTCTTGTCTTTGCTCAGACCATACTGGAAATCCATCAACCATATCAATTTGATGAATGACAATCAGTGGTTTGTAAGGCTGTGTTGCCTAGTGATAGGTTTTGTATGTTTAAAACACCTTGCAATCCTTCTGTGAGCATGACTATGAAATCAGTGGCCTTAATTTACAGCAAGTCCTTCTTCTGTTCATACCAAGTACAGTTCTTTAGTGCATTTTCCTGTTGCATGTGGCACAAAAAAAGCCCAAAAGACCAAAATCAACCAACTGATCAAACAAAAAAAGTCAACCCAAAATAACAGCAACAAGTAAGAAGAAACTGGAAAGGAAACGACGTCTTTAAAGATGGCATCCTGTGGGCAGTGCCAACTCCTACTTGCCTAAGATCATAGGATTATAATTATAAAAGGAAGACTGTGTACCCTGAAGTCAGGGAGATATTAAAAAACACTCCTAGAATATTTAAACTGACGCTGCTATACTTGTCTCCCCACTTTCATACAGAGTTTTGGTGGGTGAGGTAAAGAATTTCTTATTTAATAAGAATACCAGAGAAACACAGCGCTAAGCACATAGCTATAGATTTTTTACTGTCCTTTTCATGGTAAAGGCACCATTATACTGCCTTGTTTCATGTTCAATCATCTAAAGCATCTTATTACAGGTAAGGACAGCTTGGTATTACATGTTCAAGTGATGTACCAGCAGTACCCAGAGCAAAAGAAAAACAACTGTTGAACTTTAGGGACACATCCCTCAGAAAACCTGAAGACAGATAATGTAAGTAGCCCTTTCCACCAAGAGTCCTTGCCCATATTAATGCTGGCCTTTCCTCCCAACATGAATAAACAGAGATGTTGGAACAAGCAACAAGAAGAACAAGAACTCAGAGAAACCAAATTACTTTTCCAAGTGCCACAGTGACAGCCTGTTATGGGCTTGGGATCCATAGGCAAATGGTATCAAACAAAGCAGGACACAGCTGCTCCTCCTAACTGCGTAACAACAGAGAAGCCTAATGGCTTATAGAGAATAGAAGAGAAGCTGGGCATGCCCAGTGATTCTACACTTTCATAATTAAATTGTGAATTGTATTTGCAGAGTACCAGGGGCTGAATTTGACTGTGTACTGTATTTGGTAATCCCTTAAGTATGCTGTCTGAGTCAGGCTGCAAAAGAAACTGAAGAATCTGGCGAGGTTAATAACCGCAGACAAACCAGAATGCAAGCTGATAGAAGATAACTTATGAATGAGAAGATATCTCCCTTTTTCCATTCCTGCTTCCATTGCCTTTAGATCACATTTCAAAGAAGGCTGACACCAATCCTAATCCCTAAAAATTTCATCACAACAGTTCCCATTTCAATACCTAAACTTTGGTAACAATACTGTATATCCTAAATCTTTAAGTACTAACCAAACACATGTACTTAATCCTAAAAAAACCTTACATAGCTGGTTGCTAGAGAGATGATAAATAGCCCACTCAGCTGATCCTTAAGACATAAGCATCATCACTCTGGTAACAGTCATATGTAAACACCATACATTAATATGACTGTGTGAGAAACCAGTAACTCACTACAACCTAAAAGAAATTGCAGAAACCTTTTACACAAAAGTATTACAGGAATGTATTTTACAAAAAAGTAATTCACATCTACATAAATTCTAACAAGTTAGGTATACCCCAGGTAACAAAACTCTGTTCTAACTACAGTATTGTGGTCTGTTCTTCAAATCTAGAACAGACTGTTCCTCCTGTGTTTGTATGAATCCTAATTTTTAATTTTCAGAAGTCACACAGTATTGAAATCACCTACTCTGGACAACATTTACCTGAATGAGCCTATTTGAATGCTAGGGGGTTTTTGGTACAACCTGTATCACCAGCAAAGTCAGACTGCAACAGTAACTCTGGAAGAAAAAACAAGGCTTTGGGAAGTGCAGAACATAGAGGAAAACAGACATAAGGAGAAGCAGAAGAGCAAGGCTTAATAATACCGTGAATAAGAGCCAGATACAGCACATGTGCTTCACTACTTTTAAATGGCGTGGCTGGAAATAGTTCAAAATTCTTAGCACAAATGAAAACATGGAGCTACGTTAGGAAACAGTGAATAGAGGAAATAGCGTGGAAGAAAACCTGAGACTGACATTTCTCAACTCTACACTAGAGTTTCTCCAAAAGACAAAGCGGCTCCAGTGCCTTGAATCAGAACCTTCCAGTGAACTGTATCTATTGACTTACCTAAAAAATGCATACTTACAGACTATAGAGGGTGATTAGAAAAGAAAAAAAAAAGGAGCCAAGGAAAAATCCTTGAATATAAAACTTGGTTTCCCTGGCATCATGTGAAATAGGTGAAAGGGCCTTCTCCATCTTCTACCCCAAAGCAATGATTTCACTCCTCTGATCAATACAATCAAGACAACCCCATTGTCTTTAATTAAAACCTGAAATCACACATCCAGAATAGATTACCTTGCCTATATCACCCTGAAGATTAATGTCTCAGCTTCATTAACATTACTTAACTGGCAGAAAGAAGACTTCAACATAAAAAACTATCAAGATATGCAATTGTGTTAATGCAAGGGTAAGCTGGGGGAAGACAGACTTCTGGCAACTTTGGAGCCAGACAGCAACCTTCTGAAATCAGAACTGTTACACAAACCAACCAGCAAAAGTGAAAGCTGTAGAGGAAAAAAACCCACCACAGAAACCACAAACACTCATGAACTTTTCACCACTGCATCCTTACCAGTACTGTTCACCTTTTACACCCAAACCACGCTCCTTGTTGCCTCAGACAACCTTCCACTAGCCATTACTTTATTTTTATCCCACGCTAAGATCTTAAAACTTAACAGATATACACAAATAATTGTATATGAACAGCTCTGATTAACAGCTCTGTCTGCAATTTTAAACTCTTTTGTTTGATGAAGGCCTTGTAGGTAAGTAAATAAACTAGCCCCCTTTGAGGAAAACACCCAAAAACAAGTAACACATCACTTGTTACTGCACTGCAAAACTAACACTTTCAAATTCTGTTGGACCACAGTTCAGGAGCCAGACATTTATGCCTTAACTTCCTTTAAAGACATTAAACTGCTCTGGGTCCTTTCAGAAAGTTTGTAAGCAATCTAGCTTTTATGTTTCTGAACACCAGTTTATCACATTAAAAAAAAGAAGATCAACCAAACAAAAGAAGAGATACCGTCTACTGAGCCCTAAAGGCAAGTAACTCCTGTAATTCTGGACTGAATTCTATACTGTAGATGGAAACGGTGACTTTATTTTCTGCACATAAGACTTATATATTTGAATTGAGTTCACTCTTTGGCAGTACAAGAGCTCCTAATGAATCACAAATTCTACTGGATTCCGAAGCTGTATACATTTATCATGCAGTTCTTGAGGAACTGAGTTTAAAATAATTGCATTGGGTTTCCTCCTTGATACATTATATAGATATATATATTTACATCACAACTGTAGCTCCAGATATGTGCTATGCTTATTGCAGTTACACTCACTAATTAATTTTTAAATTAATTTAAACTATTGCTTATGGAACATATTTAATCTTTTTTTTAAAATTTCTTTGCACACTTTTCTGAACAGTGAGAAATACAATACTGGACCCAATTTTCAATATCTATTTTAAGAATAAATTAAGAGGTTCCTACATTTTTCTTTGCTGCATAGGTAAACATGTAAACCCTCAAAAAAACTAAATGTAGTCTATACATACTAATTCAGTAATCAATCCCTCATTCAGATGAGGCTGATTACAGAAAAAAAGAGAGGGAACCGTATTAGAATGAACACATGGCTTTTACATGGACCTCCTGCTCATCTGTGAGCTCTGCCCTAGTTTGAACCCTGAGTGTGGGACATTTGAGATGTTCACAGATGGCACGTGTTAATGGAGATTGTTAGTTATTATTTTCTCAATTACTTAGCCCAGGAATGAGACAAAACTTCTGAGTGGTTTTTGGTCTCTTGAGAATAAGGTGAGGTACTGCAATTTTCAAGGTGCTAGATTTATTTCTCTAGAAATCCACATTACAAAAAATGTTTATAGAATTGCAGCAAACTAGGTAATTTAGATTTATCACTCATGGGACAATATATACTACTAAATTAAGACTTTTTGCAAGAAGAATCCACCAGACAGGAGGAACCACATAGGCAGTTTGCAAGTGAAGGTGGCAAATAACACAAAACACAGTTAACTCTGCTTCACTTGATAGTAGAAAACTATCAGAGGAGTGGGTAACCAGGAACATCTGGTGACCTGCAAGCCCCTGCAGCTACCTCCATTGCAGCAATCCTTGTCTACCCAATGGCATCAGAGAAGGAGAAGATGCATAAAATGATGTAAGCATCAAGAAACTTCAGTGATGTGTATCCTTAATTGGATTTACTAATGAGATATCTACTAGAAATGCTGCCTTTTAAAGGGCAATAGCTAAAACCTACAGGTTTTTTTAGAAATGTGGCATGTTTTACAATATTTTAATATAGACGAAATCAATTCAAACTGAAATGTATTCAAAATGTATAATCCTTTGCTAAATTTCCTAAGTGTTCTGATTTCACACACCTATACTACAATAATATCTGAATGAAGACACTTACCACCCATCCTTTCCTGTCTGCATAATATAAACTCTTTGTAAGCCAATGAATGGAGGCTAAGGCTTGCTATATAAAATTAAATCTCAGTTCTTGTGCTTTCAACTCTTAAAGTGTTATATCAATATTGCTGCTCTTTCAATAAACAAAGAACAGTTATGTATTTTTTCCACTTTTACAAAAAATTCTGAAAAACTGTTATCTTTAAATGGTGATTCGTTAGTTCATTTTATTGAAAGATTACATCATAACTTATAGTTCAATAGAATGGGTTTGATTAGAAGCAAAATATACTGATTCAAGACAAATTTCCCCTTTTTTTTTAGAATCAGTATTAGAAACTTAGAACTCTCATCCTTTCTTCCACATGTTATTTATTGAAGAAAATGAGGAAGTGTTTGTAGCCAGGAACTCCAAAAAATTCTGCAACTGAAAAAGGTCCTGCCCCTATCTATGCCATATGCACCTTCTATGACACATTACACAATAAAGAAAGGAGGTGATTAAGTGATTTGTCACTTTCTGTAACCATTCCCAGTATTAGATTTGACCACATATGTGTACCTTTCTAAAATACAACTGAAAAACATCTACTGCTTGATGAGTTGAAATTTCTCTTCACACTACTCATTTTTCCAACACTGCTTATTTCCTTATTAGATTATCTTATTTTGTGAGTTCTGAATATATTAGAATATTTTCAAGAGTGAACATTCTAGTCCTAGACCTAAACTGCAGAACAGAGGTTTAACTCTGTAACCACCTTGCTAGAAAGCAAACATTTGGTGGCAACAGTGACTTCTTCTTTCACTGTATAATCAATCACAAGGGACATTTAAGTCACTCTACATGGTTTGGATGAAATAAACAAACAGTAGAGCTATACTGTTTATATGCATTACAACATTGGTTTTGATGGAAACATTAGCTCCACATATATTCCAACAATGAAAATAAAATGCTAAATAGAAAAATACATTTTAAAATGAAAAGGTTTCTTTTCACTGAGAAGTTGCAAATCTATTGAAACTAGGGACAATCAAAGAAAAATAGTTATCTGCAATTGTTAAACAATGATTGCAACTGGTGTCAATCAGTGTAGATTCACTGAAACCACCGCAGCTCTACCAGCATTTTCTAATCTTCACCAGCCTCTTACCTAACACCTTGTATTACATCATCAAACAAGCACCAACTTTTGCTGAGTAGTGCTTCAGGCCAGCAAATGGGAGACATATCATTGGTACGAACCTGGAATCTCTTCAGTCAAACATTCACTTCATTCAGAGATAGCAAGTATCTACCATGTATCTGATGCTAAAAGTTGAAGAGATGCCATTACATATAATGTAAACATTTTCAATTAAGGTGATCTGCTGCTATTGGTATCTAATTTCTCGTGGTTATGAAATATATGCCAAATAAGAGGCTGGTAGTCAACACAATATTTATGGTATTTATGACTGACTTCATAATAGGTCAAGAGAAAGTATATAATGCAATACATAAAAATAGATTCTGGATAACTTCATAAAATGATTAAATTGGGATGATGTGTAAAAATATAGCTACTCTCAAATTTTCAGCCTCCTGTTGGGTGGAATGCTAAGTAGAACACTAACAAATTTCACAGAAGAGTAATATGACTTCAGCAGAATATTACATCACAAGGAAAAAACATTTTAGAGACAAAAAAATTAAAATTTTTTCCTTGGGAAAACATGAAATATGTAGGAAGGAGCAAAATGCAGGAAACTACTTCCTAGTTGTACTAACTTCTTTAAGTGTAAGGGAAGCGTTAAATATAACTGAAACTGTAAACAGATAAAAATATATCTGCTTTGTTATAAAATATATTTATTTTTAGAGCTAGAAAATAAGCGTATGTGTAGGGTTTGCTTCTCATCATTCATCTATAGCAAGAGAAAGTAAAAAATGTTGACAAGAGATCATCACTACTTTTGGATCCATAATTTAAGAGGATAGCCACAGGCCTCAGAAACAGAAAATAAACAAAAATTGTATGTTATATGCAAATAAGGAGAAAATAATATTTTTAGAAAATAATCTGCAAAGCGACCATGCTATGTCCATACATATTAACTGTAATGTGCTTAATACAGCTACAACGAGCAGCTAATTTAAACTATAAAGGGTGATATTACTTCAAAACCAGTAAATCCATTCAAATTGCACAAGTCACCTTTTGCAGGTTGCAATATATAGTAAGAATTTAAACCCACTGAAAAAGGCATGGATGGCATCATCTTAAGAGAACAGTGAATTTAGTTTTTCACACACTTCAAGGTCTCCCATACAGAACTCTTCTAAGCATTATTTGTCTGCAAGCTTGTGGGCAAGCTAGTAATATGCATCTCATATTTAGTAATACCCATCTTAAAATCATTGGCAGAGGTGTGTCTATCATACAGTGTCTGAGATGATTTTTGATCTTCAGTTTTCAGTATCATTAACAGTTGAATTTAAATTAGAACACTTACTTTAAATTATCTAACCTATTTACTATGTATTTTGAGTTATTTCACTAAGGGAACAAAAAGAAACATTATACATAGGAAATTTTCTTAATTCTGGTCTGTTCCACTCTCATTTTTTTCTCTCAAAAGGAGGCAGGAAGGCACTTCACTATCTGAGAAGAAAAAAATTGGAGGTGGATCATGAAAAATTTACTGAACCAAGTTTTCAAACAGACACAGCTTCTACAAAAGCAAGGACAGATATTCTCAGTGGGAAGCTAAAGGAAGTAACACTAGCTTCGCCTTCCTTAGAACTTCCTTTCTGAGAACTCCTTGCACACTAGGCAGTTTATTCTTTCAGTAGCTTTGTGCTCCTGCATAAGTCATCTAATCCCTTTGAAAAACTCTTAAATAGGAAATAAAATTGAAGTGGGAAACATAAAAAACCCAAGGAAGTTTTGCTAGTCTAGACTACATACAACAGTATGGTGAAGTGCCACTAAAAACTCCCATTTAAAGAGCAGATTTCTCCCTACTTTCCAGCAAGCCAGTAAGAAAAGTGATCCCAATGAACTATTTTCTGGCTCCAAGCTAGATAATCAGCAAGATCATCAGAAAAGAAAACAATTTTGAGAGATCAAGTTCTATTTTGTCTTCCAAGCCTGCACGTTCCGGCATGCATCTCAAGGTTGGAGCATGCAACAAGCCTGATGGAAGGTTTATGGCTTAAGGAGAAAACAAGCGGGCAGGGACGGAGAGCACCAAAGAGGTGGCTTGAAAAAAACTGCTTGAGAATTTTGAGCACAAAAAGGTACTAATTCTGGCTAGCATTATACAACATTAGGTGCATATGACTTCCTTTTTCATTAATCTGATTGTTGGGTCTGACACTCCATCTCTCCCATATCCCTGACCTCACTCCAATCCTCACGCTCTCAGATCTCCCCTCCAAATTTATTAGAAAATAGCCCAAAAAATTTGCTAGCCTGGACAATGAGCAGAATAAAACAAAAACCACAAAACCCAATCAAAACCAGAAAAGATGCAGAATGGAACAAAGCAAAGAACTACACAAAGACAGCAATTCCTTCATAATTAAGGCTGAAACAAACTTTCCACTGACTTGTAAGCATTTTACTCACTGTAATCTGACAGATGATCCTTTGGAACAGAGTGAGGGTTTCAGAAGAGATGAACTAACTACACGAACACTTGTTTTCTTGTAAACATTCAGTAAAGATTTGTAAGTACTTAAAGAGTTTATTAGTTGTCTTTTGTTCTCCTTCGTCAAAAAACACACTCAGCTAGTTTATGAAACCAGAAAACTCCACATGAAAAACAGGAAAACAAATAACCAGAATTTTCTAGGATGCCCATGGGTTGCCTTCTAGCCCCTGATCTGTGAGAAAAACCTATTTCCATTCCTCCAGATCCTACTGTCCAAAGGAGTAAGGATAACTCATTCAGGAATGCACTCCCCAAGAACTTTCTGGCATAAAACTCAAGTGCATTACGTAAGATTGTGAAGGGAAGATATTTTTTCTTCCCCAAGATGCAGCTGCCACATAAACTATGATTCCCAAGGTTCTCAGCAGGGTAGGCATCTTGTGGCTGACATTATATTGTCTCATCAGTCCCACAGAGGACCATATGAATCCTATCCATGCCCAGAAGAAAGGGTCTAAAGGACAAATTGTAATCACATGTGAACTGAAAAAACTGAAAGGTAAAATGAAACATAGTACAACCATGAGGCATCATGGAAGGCAGGCACGCCGGAAGACATCTGGGGCAGAAGGATAGATGGGACTGTTCTGGGAATTACAAGGTAAGTCTTAAAATCCTTTTCATGATCAATGAGGTTTGTTAAAGAAAATATCTTAATAAATTAGAAGAAAGAAGCTTTAACGTATGAAAACACATGAAGCCTTTTAAAATATTGATTTTTTCCAATACCTGCAAATTATCTAAAAGCAGAAGTATCTAGGACTAGACAGAGAATTTGGGAATATTAATCCTTACCTCTGTATGTTAAAAATATGCATAAAAGAAGCATTAAAAATATGCTCCAGAAAAAGTGGTGATGAAATATGATACAACAGACCTACTGCCCCAAGTAAGGGCAGCAAACACAAAGATATCTTTATCCCATCAAGATTCAAATTAGAAAAATCATCTGAGAAAAAGTAAGTTTGCTTATCTGATCCTACAGCAGATCACTCCAAACAGCAAATCTAACCAGGAAAAAGGAGGTTATTTAAATGTTCTCACACGCAATTATCAAAAAAGCCGAACAGACCCACTTCCCCAGGCCTGTGAAGTGACAGTGTCGTTGATCCACTGCATGTCTTCAAAAACAAAAGTTACTCGAAGTACTAGTAGTCAGGTATGTGTACAGCACAGTTATAAAAACATGTTCAGAACCACGTCACCATTTTGTAAGCGTTGCTACAGAATTAGCTCACTATTTAGCTACTTTACATTTAGTGTATTTAGCTACACTAAAAAGGTGTAGATTTTGAATTCTACCAGTGATGTTAATTTTTTCGTATATAAGGGGAATTATGGTCCATCATGTGACATCCTGACCAATGTTCTGTTTACTGAGAAAGCAATACCAATACAAGTAATAACAGAACC
This sequence comes from Cettia cetti, assembly GCA_013401135.1. Taxonomy (NCBI): domain Eukaryota; kingdom Metazoa; phylum Chordata; class Aves; order Passeriformes; family Sylviidae; genus Cettia; species Cettia cetti. The sequence goes on from VZUI01093786.1 coordinate 78,580, forward strand.
AGTTTTCCTATTTATAGCTTTTGCTGTAAGTACTCAAAACTTACTTAAAGCTCAGCAAAAAGCAGTGTGTATGCATATGTACTGAAGTCACATAAATGGGACAGGATTTAGTAGCAAAAATACTGCTACTTTCGGTTTCTTCCATTAGATTTCTTGACTGGACATGCTTTACTGTTGAAATTGCAAGTGTTTGCTGTTTCTTTACTATCAAATTTAGATTCCCCAGAAGAGATAAAATGTGTTTGTTTTCTTTTCTGCTCCAAGCAATGACCATTTAAAGCAATGTTTTATTTCTAATTATCTTCAAAATTTGATTCAAATACTTCCCATTTTCACATACCTGATAAGAATTATATGGCTTTGCACTTAAAATATGCAGACATCTCAGTAGTCACTGAAAATAAGTTAAAATCAAAGTGAAAAAAAAATTACAAAGAATATCACTCCTTTAGTGTTTGCTGCATTGTATCACAATTTCAGAAACACAGAAAAATTGCTATGCAACTTAGTGCTTATCACAGTTCCTAAATGTCAATAGTGCACATTAGTCTTTATGAACAGTAAAAAATCAGGCAATCCTATGAATACTTTCTTTTTACAATTCCAGTTATTTGTTACTTGTTATTCCTGCTGAAGGCACCCACTAAACCTGTGCAGTTCTCCTAAAGAGAAGCTTATACAGAATATTAGGTATTATCTAAACAACTCCTGAACACTGGAAAACTGCAAATTTTACAATCCTAAAATAAACCATGAGATTTAATTTTCTGAAGCATCAGTGGAAGAAAGACCAGGTACACATTAATAATTAAAATCAAAGCCCTCATATGGAAGGGCAGAAGGCCTAAACTGAATCTAAACTAAGCTAAACTGGTTTTGATGGGAAGAAAGGGATTGTGGGTAGAGAAGAAAATCTAAAGCAATTGATTGATTTTGGTAATTCATCACATGAAATGGGACAGAGGAACAATCTGGAATCATAGAATTCTGGCAGCAGATGAAAAATTTTTTTCTTAACGGAATCCTTCCTTAACTGTGGAAGCCTATCTTCATCCAGCAATAGGAAAAATTAGAGAAATGTGTTGATTCCAAAACTACATACAGACTAACTATTCTTGCTTTAAAGTCTCTGGAAACATATGAAATCTGCTGTCAACAAAAGAGAAATATGCAATATCGACACTTTGAGAGGTCGAAAGCAGAACATTAAAAGTGTCACAGAAGAAATAGGAGACCCTGGCTGCTGAAACAAAATAAACAAACAAATCCCAAACAAAACAGCCCCCTCCTCCACAAAACCCAAACAAAAAAAACACCACCAAAAAAAGAAGGGAACAAAAACTAAACAAAAAGCAATCAAACAGAGCCCACAAAACCCACACCAGAATCAAACAACTTTTGAACCAAAGCTGAGAACTACATTCCATACCTGATATTAATGTTTTACTATAATTTTGAGAAGACTACCAGTAATAAACGGCAGGACTGCATGTTGCTATACAATCAATAACCACATTAGCAATCTCTACTTTTCTCCTGTATGATTCCTTCCCTTCCATTTTACTTATTTTCCATTGCTCCAAGCATTTCCTTCAAAGATCTTGCAAGGTGCTAGCCTAAAATTTCGTCTTAGATCCCACAGCACCTACAAATACTCCAGCTTCCAGAAGTGTGTCCTGGGGACAGAACATGGGGGACAACTTTTAGTGACACAGGTGTACAAAGTTACAGTACTGCACAGTACAAACCCAAAAACTCCTATGAGATTTCTAATTATACCCTTAATTCTCTTTTTCAGTTATCAAACAGCATTTCAAAACAGAGCAATACACACTGCACTTATTTTCATGAGACTGAACTGAAAGAGTGAGTTCAGCGCATACAGCTACTGAATTGTGCAGGAGTTATCAAATTTTGAACTTTTCTCCCAAATGTTATGCTTTTATTAACATGAACTCACAGGTTTTTTTTCCTCTTATTTCCTGAACATTTACTAGTAAGTTCCTAAGTACTACTGCAAATAATGGGATGTCCTAACATAGGAAGATTTTGGTATGAAATTTTCCTGTGTAGCCAACATTGCTTTTTACATCAACTACAATCTGGTTCTAACTTTATTTGATTATCGTCTTTTTTATACAGCATATGGTGCTGAATACTGTCTAAGCTTTTAACTGATAGCATCCAGGATGTTAGATTTATTTTTAATTTAATAATGAAAAAAGTTAACATAAAGTTATTTTAGCACAGATAATTTAGGGTTGGTATGTTTTATCCAATCTATTCCAAAATTAATCTAAAACAATTAAAGTAGTACTGAAAAAAAAATCCTGCAAAACTGTTTATCAGAAGATATATAATCATTGTCATGGAGCTTGAAACCAGTTTTTCAAATAGCTTGGAACTTTTTCTGAATGAACTGCAGTATGACATTCTCTTTTAAAAATGCACATGAATGTCTGTACTAATAAAGCCAAACATCATTAAACTAAGAGCACTATTAATCAGTTAGCAAAACAAGATAATCAAAGGACAGAACAGTTCTCCAAATCCACCAAGACAAACCTTACCATATCAGGAGACTACAAGACAAGCCAACTCATTACAAACACAGCTATGTTACTATACCCTAATGACTGCCTGGTCACCTGTATGGAACATTTTCTGACCTCTCACAACTGTTTGCCATGACTCACGTTGTTGTCAAGCTAAAAGGTAAAAAACAAATCTGGAGCAGTGAAGTCCTCCAGTGTTGTGTCACATCTGACGCTCACAGAGATCACTGCCCTCTCCTCTTTAGGGTCTCTCATATCAGCATCACAAATACCAGAGCCCAGATTCAAAACACTGCTTCTGATTGGTTACCCCCTTCTCACTGAAATGAGAAGAACCTGGTGTCTAAAGGTTTATTTGAATCTAAAACACAGCACACGTAGGGCTTATAGAAAGGCAGATGGAGTTTATGAACTAAGCAGTAGCTGATAAAGCATCTGCCTACTGCGTTTATAGTGAGGGGAAAGTACCAAGAAGCAAAGCAGTTTCATTAACACTAGCAACACCTTTGGCAGACACAGCTGCACTGACTTGTTCAGTTCCAAAAGTAATTCAATCAGAGGAACAATGAAATGGTTCCCTGCCCCCAAACCCTGAATGACACTGTATTTCACAATTTATATAACTGCTCATCTAACAAGGTGCATACCTGCTTGCTTTATAACATCAGTCACTTTCCTAACTCCCTTGATATGATTGTTTTGGTTGAGTTTTCAAGCCTATTTCATTAATAACTTAAGCTCTAAATAAAGTATTAGTACTTTGCTTGCCTCCTCCTTTTGTATTTACAGAGATAACAAGCATGACTCACATGCATATTAAAACAGTGCTGTCTTCCTGAGTTACTGGCCAGAAAACCAAATTGCTTGTGCTGTTGCTCATTACTTCAACACCAACAGAAGGTATTAACAAGTTTACTATCAGCCTCATAATTATTTTTTTCAGCATTAGTGACATAATTAAAATACTATGTTCATTTTATTCTGCTGCAAGTGCTTAAGGGAAGCTATAAAATGTAGAACTGTTGTTCTTCTAGACTTGAGTTCCTAAGGAGGGGGAAAATCTAAAATACAGCCTGAGACAGTTATCAAGGGAAACACACACACAGAGGCTCTCATAAATAAAGACTCCTTTCTACCTTGAGCAGGAGTTGCAATGCCAGCACTTTGTAATCAGTTCAATGCAAGAGAGAGCTCCAGAAACTCCAGTCTAGGACCTTTAAGATATATGACAACTAAGAGAATACTACTTCCCTTTCCCAGCAGATACTCCCAGTGTGTGCTACCAAGGCTTTAAAACAAAAAGTATTGCAAATTGTAGATTTGTTTGTTTTGTGGATGTGGTTTTTTGTTTTGTTTTCTTGTTTTCTTATTTTTTTAATAATTATTTTATATTTAATATTATTTAATATTATTTTGTTTAATTCTGGTACATTATGTTTAGTCTCTTTGGTAAGTGGAATAGGAGTGAAAAGTCTCCAAAGGAAAGAGTCAAATGAACTGATAGATGAATGACTATGACATAGTAGTTACATAAACTACAAAAAAATGTGCGACTTAGCCAGGTAACCAGCAAACTCCTTCCATTTACTTCAGCTACTGCCTCAGGGGCAACAACAGAAGAAAACCTCAAATAAAACAACATACTGAAATGTAAAAAAATTGCTTATCATTATAGGATTTACTTCAGTCAAGGTCTGCAATAAATATTTGTTTCACAGTTTGGAGAGGGAAAAGTAATGAATGAAGCAGATTAAAAAGAACACAGTTAACTAGACAGTACCTCATCAACAACACAATTAACTCTGCATCAAGCATCATCTATTCCTAGTTTGCTTACCATCAAGCATCCAAACCCAAACTCAAGGAGTTATATGTTGCTCCTGAGCAATGTATTTCTGGAGAAGGATTGCGATAAAGGGTTGCTGACTGAAAACACCTGCATCACATTAGTAAGCATTTTTTCTTAGCCCCTTAATTAAAAAAGAAACAGTATTTCAGCAGTTAGATCTTCAGAGGAGGTCTAAAATGAATTAGATCAGGCAGTATGATTTGAGGCGTACTTTTTTTTTCACCACCTCCACAGACAGCAGAGTTAAGAGGAAGGAGTGACTAAGGTAGCAAAAGGACGATGCCATAGATTTACATGATTAAGGAAAAACAGTAATAAATATATCAAGTAAAAAAAAAAAATCGCAGAATATTCCACCATGGAAAACAACAGTAACTGAATTTCAGTTATTGCAATCTTTCTCTGGATGTTTTTCCCATGTCTTTCATTTCAGTAAGGTATTCAGTAATACTAACATTCATTTGTCAGGGTCTTAACAAAGAAAAGCTTCAGAAAAAAGGAAAACTGTATCTTATACAAATGTATTCATGCTGCTCACCAAATGACTTACTGAACCACAGTCTAAAGTTTAATTTTAACTGTGTCCTATATAATAAATACAAAGCATAGAAATAAATCTGCCATTTTCTTGAATAGAGATTTCATTACTGGCAGCACTCTGGGTATCATATATTGCAACTTAGCCTTCACACCAAACACAGAAAAGATGAGCAATCCCCTAAAAAGGAATCTGGTAAGTCCCACATTTTGGGAGAGGAAGGCAGTCAGCTAGACTTGCCTTTTGACATTTCAAGTATACTGAGCTGAATGATGAAACCTTTGCTCATGCTTATGAAGCCTTTCATGAATAAACTGGTATTAGTCTGAGCAAGTACTTATCAACATGATTAAGAGGACAACCACTGGACTCATCACAATTAATGGTTATAAATACCCTTGGATAAGACCAAGAAAAATACATATGGGCCAGATCTAATGCAATTTTTACTAAAGCATGTAAAGATGTCTTTGAATACTTGTTTAATGTATTTTTCTCCAAAGAATTTTAGATGAAGACTTCCACTAGACTTGTGAAATGTGCTTGGAAGAATACTTGATATCAAGAAGGAATGTCTTGTAGAATGAATATACGGAAAGAAGACATTTTTGGTTATAATTTCAACTACATCTTTCATCTTCATTATTTTGCTGGGGAAAATTTGTAGGAAATCTTTTTATCATCTCTATGTAATCTGAAATGCAGGTACTGTGGCTCCTGAATAAAAGCCTAAATACTGCTTAACTGCCAAGAATAACTCCTCCTACTGATGATCTGTGTAAAATCAGAGGCAAATAGGTTTCCATGAGAAAAAGAGCTCTGGGGTAAACTACCCATTTCTGATAACTGCATGCGAAACACATGGGTGCTGGTCTGCAGTGGTAGTGAGGTGCTGGGTAAATAAATAACAAGAAAGTAACTGTAGATCAAAGGTGTGAAACTTGGTGATTCTTGAGCAAGTTTTTTTTGTACTGGAAGGGGCTTGGTTTGCTTGCCTTGTGCACCCTACTGTACACCGAATTTACCTATCCTATGGACTACAGATGATGATTGTTCAAGTGCACTATCTGTATGGCAGTCACATGCCCCACTAATTGTGAACTCACACTGACAAGACAGAGGGGGAGGAGGAAAACACTGCTTAGAAGAGTCAGACTCTGGAGTCTGAGGCTGGCAGTGCAATTAAGAAGTACCTTTCAGAAATCTCAGTTGTGTTTTCACTGTTCATCTATTAGGCAGAAATCGCTTTTGTTAACAGCATTTGACTAGAAGAGCTGGAACAGGAGGAAAATAAGGCTTTGATTTCCTAATTGTTATGTCGGACTTCTACTCAGTAGTAAATACCTATCCTTCTGTTTTCATATAATTGAAACACTGACTGAAAGGTCAAAAAGCAAGTGTGTAGATTAAAAAGATGAGAAAAGGTAATGCAAGGAAAAAACCAGGGTAGTGACAGAAAACATTAGCATTTATTGACTATAAATTGACTATGCACAATCCTGCGATTTCCAAAATTAGGGTTCATTTGTTACAACTTCTCACAGGAAAAGACAGATTTACTAATCCTAAAAAAAAAAAAAAAAAAAGAAAGGGGAGTCAGTCAGAAAGCAGAATTAGAAGCTTAGGTATCAAAAGCCATTCCTTGCGTTTAGAAACTGCTAATACAACTAGCAACCTATTAAAAATGCTCTTAAATGGTGCCAGACATGTATCAACAAGGAGTAGATTTTGGTTTTAACTGATTAAAAAAACTGATCACAGAAGAGGCAGCATTAGTTTTGTCCCCTTAAAAGAAATTTACAGGAAATTGACTGAAATATACTCAACTTAAACTGTGTTTGTTGAAGCTAGATTCTCTTTTTCCTTCTTGCTACACAGCCAATATTAAAAAAAAAAAAATTTTAAGGTAATTTCTTTATAAATTGCCTTACGTACATGTTAAATGGTAGTTAAATCACTGCTGTTTCATATCCACAATCCAGAATTTCACTTCTGAAATGTAACTTTTGCACCAATAAAAGAAGTGAACACTCAAAAGCAGAACAAAACCCCTGACAATGTGTGAAGTTCACATTCAGAAACTAATGAAGGGAGAAAAATTACTTGACAGGCAACAGTTCACACTTTTAATCTCAAAATAAAGATGAAAACGGTTTTTCATCATCAAAAATACTTTCCATCTTGATTTTGCTTGTAAGTGAATAGTATCAATCTCTGTAAGTTAAAATGTAAATAAATCTTCAACAAACAAATCAGGTCAGCAAGAAATGAAACCTGGTAGTGAAATGTCAGTTGCTTACTTTAGCTTCAGGTAGGTAGATCACTTAATTTAGCTCAGGGAAGTATTGTGTTTCTTGTTTTAATCAGTGGAAGGCATATTCAATTAACTGCATGATCCTATAAGCCAGTATGAACGTATATTAGAAACCACCCCAAAGGATCTGGTATGGACTTAATGATATCTTCTAGAATGTTCTATTGTTGCATGTAAGGTCTGAGGTCAAACCCAGAAAATCAACCAAGCAATACTTAATTAAGGTGGGGGGGAGGGGAGGAGATTTGAAAGAATGAATTAAGCATAAGACAGTGATAAATCATCTTTATACCCTCCTGACAGTTGATGCTTTTAGCTTCAGGCACTAGTCCAAGTTAAGCTAGAACATCCTCCATGCTGACCTAACTTTCAGCAGCAGCTAGTGGGTCTGGCAGACACTGCTCTGCTTTCTCTACTTTATCAAAGCCCATAGTGGTCAAATCACATTTCTGTACATAAATACTGCAGGGGAATGGATAAGTGTGGGCATCCCAAGGTTGAGCATAAGCAACACGTATCCAAAACCACTGCAGTCCATTTTCTGAACCAGCTCTCAAGACTGTAGAGCATGTAGTTCCGTATGCATGTGCAGTTGCCCAAAGCACTGAGCCACAAACATGATTCCAGCGTTCTGTTCTGCAGTCACATAGATTTTGAAGCAACACCAAACTAGCAATGACTAATGCTTTGGTAAAATGATGTCCTAAAGGGTGGAAACAGTTTTGTTTCATTCAGAGGTCAGAAAGGGGAAGAAAAAACAGGCAATTGCCATACTCAAAATAGTTATCTTGAAGTTTCCTATTTTTGAATTAACTTACATTATTGTTAATTTAAATGCTGTGGGATACCATCCAAGATCCATATTTAGGCTCTTAGCTATGCTGCCTGTGGTAAAAGTGACATTTTCAGGACCATACAAGCCAGCGAAAGTGACAGGGACCAAAGAAAGGATCCCTACAGCCTACTGCAGCTCACCAGGAGTGTGAGAGAACTTATCTCAAAGAGATTAGCGTAGTTCATGGTGATCCAAGGCAGCACATGCTCAGCATGCTGCTGCTGCTCTCCATCTAAGAATCTGTGCTGCAAACTGGATGTAAGTTCGTCCTGGGACTGCTTGTCCTGCTTGCTGGACAAGACTCCTACAGCAAGTAGGGCAAAGGGCAGAGAGTCTGGGGCACTGGACAGAATTACAGGTAATGATACTCCAAAGGAGAGAGGAAGAGCTCGGCCTTTGAAGAGGCTCCCCACAACAGCCCTGAACACTTTTCCACCACTGGTCTTCATTTTAAGGTCTGGTAATTAGTATTTCAGGAATAACCGCTGGTCTATTAAGTACAGGTTTCCACATAGCAAGATGTTGTAAGATGAAAGACAGTAGAGACTAACTCAGAATGGCAACATTCCCACAGAACAGAAGAATTATTTTAAGGGACATGAGCCTTTCCCTTAGTCTATAATTGGTTGTGCTGAGGAAAAGAATTTCTATGAAGTGCAGAGGAGAATACTTAGCTCACTTACTGATTTTATTTATAAATGGTAACTGTGATGGCACTCGTTACATACTGTAACAGTAGAGATTTATCGTTGTTTTTTTCAGTAGACTCATCTGCTGATGTAGTGAGGCATAATTAGGAGATGGACATGAATACATGTCTGAATTTTGCATGCAGCAGGGTTCTGGTTAAGCATATTTCTACTCAGCCTTTCAAAATATCTATGAACTCCAATTTCTAGGGAAACTCCAATTTCCTAGTGAAAGCATGCATTACATTTCTGCTCATTGTAAGGATGAGATAGTTACTGTTTCTTCTTTTCTTGTACTGTACAGAAGGGATCTTATGTATTTTGTGCACTGCTGCCAACAGCAGACCCAAAATGATGGCATTGTTTTCTGTTTGATACCTCTGCCATTTGGAAATACTTAATTTTAACAAGAACTGTAGTAAAATTACGTGAAATTCTGCAGCTGGTATAGATCTGTATCTGCAAAGCAGGTGCTGGAAAATGCAACTGTATCAGGAAGCCCGTGTTTCACAGTTATCTCAACCATTTTCCCAAGGTATGAAGCTTTGTTAAATACTGACTCACATGATTACTTCCACTACCCTTGCTGCTAGAGAAAACTAGACTGTCCTGAGAAACTCACTAAATTCTGTGAAGTCTGAAAGCTCAAAAGGAGTATGGGAACCATTTGCAAAGCACAGCAGCATAAGGATTCTCATTTAGTACCCTCCCTCACACTCTTCTGTTAAATACAAAATCTGATAATACCCAAAGTGAAAGGAAAAATAAAATCCCACAAAGCTTAACACAAGGAGATCTAATTGCCAAATATAAAATTAAAAAAACCAGTTGTCTAAGGAAATACCTTACTTGATACCCTGTTGAGAAATAACTGTACCATGTTCAAAGATGACTTAATGAGACCATCTGAACACTGGAAAAGCATTACTAAACAAACTGTCTTCAGGGACTAACCCTTTCTTTACAAAGTAGCATCCTGGCAACTCAGCCTACATACAAACTGTGTTCCTCCCTTTGCCCAGGTCTCTACCAGCCCCTCTCCCAAGGTGTATTTATTTAAATTTCCTCCCACTGTAGTAACTTCATATGAGAAATCTAATTTTCATCCCTTTCCAAAGAGAAAAGCATTCACAAAATCTAATTCTTGTGTAGTTTAGACCAGTAATGAAGGACACAATGAAAAATTGCATTAAAATCTAGCAAAGGCAGAATTTGATTGCATTTTATATTGGCAAGGATTCTGTCTGTTTCACTACATCCAGACATTTATAACACCTGCCTTGGATGGGTTCATAAAAGGTTGTTTCTTACTGCATATCCTAGCCAGTAGATGATAAATCAAAAAAGACCTGCTGGATCACAGAAATCCATCCCAGTGTGCCTTAAGAAAGTAACTGAATAGTACTGACTTCAAAGAAGAAAAACTAAAAGCATTACTGTTGCAGGTCCCTTATTTGTCAGATAGGCAAAACACTACCCATATTGCTGATTCATATGGTATCATCAGACAGCAGCACACAGGAAGCTCTACAGGAAGACCACAAAAGCTGACCAGTGTCCAAAAAGGCACAGATAGGCAGAAACATACCAGTAAGAACATACACACCCTACTGGAATCAGGAAACGACAAAGCTAATGAGTGGGCAAGCTATAGCTCCTACCAATCATTAATCCTCAAAAAACTGCTTCTTGAAAAGGTACACTTCTTTCCTGAAAGAAATGAGATGAGGAAAATTGAGTAGTTTTTTTACAGCAGAGATGCTATTTAAAACATTTTGCAATGCAGTGAATGAGTACACCACTATAGCAACGGCAGCCAGAGCAAGTCATTGTTTATCACACAAGAAGAACATGAGCTACAAGGCTTTCCAGTCATGCTCCTCTCTGATTAGGATGGTTCTGTTTATAAAAGCTGCCCCAGAAAAAGAATTGTTTTTTTAAACAGGGCCCTTCATGATGAGTCTAATAATAATGTCTAATAACAATTTCTTTTCCCTATCAGAACTACTAGAATATCCCACAGGTGAAATTAAAAACTTCCAAGACTCAGCTTGGAAAAATGCTGACAGGTGTTTAGACTTTTTTCATAGAACGTGACCTTCAAGCAGTAAACGAACTATATGAACTATACACAACACACTATCATTACAAAAATTTTGAAAGAGCTTCTAAAAATTAACAAGCCTGCAAAAATAGACATATCCCCTCAAAACCACAAAAAGGTCCTTAGAACCTTCCTCACCATACTTCAAATACCACCTGCATGGTCTGTGTTCCCTCTTTCAGGAACGCTTCATTCATCTAAGTGTCCAGGCTCCTCTGCAATCTCTGGAAAGATGTGTCCATTCACGCATTTGTCAATATTTTCACACACGGTCTTAAACGCCTTCCCTTACGAGCAAGTTTGAATCAGACATAAGTAACTCCAACTTTCTTTAATAAAAATCCATTTCATATTGCATACGTAACAATACGTAACATGTGTAGACACAGGTACTAGACTAGACATATTTTCATGTGTTTTAGTGATGCCTCAGCTCAGTAACAACAGCTCCTCTATGGCTCGTTATCAAAGTGCCACTTAACTTGTTTTACTGCTAAAGAGTTTTTAAAAGCTCCTTGCGAAGTGGCAGGTGGTTAGAAAAACTCCATATTTTACAAAACCAAGACTAAGTATATCAAGGTTGATTTCTTCTCCAAATTCCTACTGCACAACTAAATTAAAATATCTATAAACCATTTTTTGAAAAATGCCACCACATTTCATTTTCTCCTATGCCCTTCTTTTATTTGTAGACTACAGCTACAGCAGAATTTACAATATCTGGTATGTTTTTGCACTGTTTTGAATGGCTTCATTTTCAATCCTTCATCATTACTCTTTCAACTTTGCAAAGGTCAAGGCAGTATTTAGAAGTTAAGAGTGACAGAGAAAGTAAAAGAAAGAAAAAGGAAAAAATAACTAAAGAAAATTCATTAAGTTCTAGGGTTATATTTCTGGTTTAAAAAGAAATCCTTTTTCAATCCAGACCTTGAATAGAAGTAGCTTTTAAAATTGTACAGGATCAACAGAATAATAAAACCAAATATTAAAAATGTTTCAAAAAAATTCTGTGCCAGAAATCAGTTTTATCCGATTCCATGAGTTTATGACTAAGGGTGAAACCTATTAGCACACTGTATCTAAAAACTGGCTTAGAAGATTAATAACTAAACATTAAGCCAAATTTTAACTCTGGCTAGTAGGTCGTATTTCGAAAAATGGTAAGTCATCATCAGAAACAACCTTAACTACTACTCTAAATGTAACAGCTTTTCCACAGTATCATTTGTCTCAGAAACTCATATGTATGACAGGACTAATGAAAAGATGAGACACATGAGAGTTAGAGAAATGTCAGGAAGCAACTCTTTGTAGTCATCCCTACAACCCAATACTCAGCTTTTTTTTCTCATGGTTGAAAATGTTCACAGAAGTGACTTACTTATAAATTATTTTCTTACCTACCCAGTAACTTAGGTCCACCACAGCAACCTAAGCATTAAATAATCTACAGGCAAGATCTCTACACTTTCTTGACAAAAATGAAGCACACAACCATAGCCTTGTGATTGTCTGTTTGTTATGTAACTGTTAGGAAAAAGCTAAAATGTAATATGACTAATGTCATGCTTTGATTTTCCTCTGCCAACCCACTGTTCCAGAAGCAAAACTCTGGATTCTTGCCTTATTATTCACCTTCATGCAATCACCTAAAGTGAATACAAAGTCTAAGAGTGGAGCTACAGGCCCATATTCTGAAAACACGCAGGCATGTGATTGGACTGCTCAAGTGTGAATACGTAATCACCACTTCATGTGCAGACTTTAAACCTAATTTAACCAGGAAGAAAAAAGAGCGAAACAATCTTTCAGAAAAAGTAGAGGTCAATGGAACTATGTGAATACCTCTATTGCGCAATACATCTAACAAAACAAAACAAATTATACTTCAGAAACAGAAAAGGGGCTTGGGGGGGAGGAGGGAGGGAAGGGTGGACTTCATTTTTTTTTTTTTCTGTATTTTTTAACTACTCTTTTGTCAAGCCAAGGTTGAATTTTATTATAACATAAAACCTGCTTGCATCTCAGACATTGTAATTTTTACCATATAGAAAGAGCACACTGAACAACTGAGTGAGAAAATCTGGAGAAAAATACTGTCCATTTTATCTGAAGAACTGTGAATTGATTGCAATAAAACTAACTTCAAGCATCTTAAGTGTTACCAGGAATTGATGAAGAAACAAGTAACTTTCAGTCATTCTACATAGTAAAACCAGAACACAAGAAGATCTGAATTCCCCAAAAAAAGTTTACTGTGAGAAGGAAATATATTTATGAATTTTCAGAGGAAAATATGACAAAAATACTTCAATCTGAAATTAATTTAGAAATAAGGATTAGACAAGCTTAGTCTATCTCCTGTAGAAATGAATTAAGTAATTAGGAAACAATGAGGTTTAAATACTTCCTTCTTGAAAACACTTATATACAATTATGTTTATCCATTATTTTTATGAAACTACATTTTACAAATAACTATATTTATATAATTGCTGTCAATCATGAAGGAAGTCACTCACTATCTTAAAACATATTCCAAACTCCCATTACACATAAAAGTTGTCCTGACTGAATTTCACATCTTCATGGCAAGAGAACACACTCATGAGACCATTTCCTTTCACACATTATGCTCTGCAAGCAAAATAATTAAATGACAAACATATTTAAATAAAATAGTGAGAAAGGAAGGAATAAAAATAAAAAAGCTAGAAGCATGCTTTGTTGCATTTATGGCCCTTTATCCAGTGTGAGCAATCAAAAAATCTACAAGAATCTGCCAGCATTATTACCACCCATTAGTTCTCCACTCTAGCAGGAACTGTAAAACAACAGAACTGCAAAGATACAATATGGTCATCAAGCCTCACATAAGTGTTTTTGTGTATGACTTACTGCATCTTGTTAGCGAAAAGCAGTTAATCACTTAAAATGCTGTATTTAAAAAAGAAAAGAGCTTCATGTACAATCAAGTATTAAAAAAGGAAGGAAGAAATCTTTTTGTTCTGCAAAAAAGAGTAGCTGAAATTTTGTTTTCAAATTTATATTTAACTGCAAGCTGACAATTTCCTCATTTCATATCAGTAAAATAACTGCTATTTTACTGGAGAAAGGAGGAGTGCTCATTTACCTATATCTTTATTTTAAATAAAGTATTCAAAACTCTTCATGGGAGCATTAAACCCTGCTTCTCCAGCTTACTTCTAATATGCCATCATCTTCCCCACACATTTGGAAAAATAGACAGAACTTGGACTTGTGTTGGGATGAAGTATGAAACACTTAAGCAGAACCTAACAAGATTAAACAAATAATTCAATAATCCATTAGAGCAATTCAGATAAATGCAAGAGACCCCTGCACTAAACAGAAAGCAAGCAAATGAGTGACTAGGAGAACAGAAGGTAAACTACTGTATATGGGGGGCTTCTTGTTTGTTTGTGTTAATTTTATTCAAATACAAAGAAGGAAAATGGCAGAAAGCAGGACAAAATGGTAGGACACAGGTAAGTACATAAAGATGTGCTGAGGTCAAATAGATGTAAGACTGAGGAGGTGTCAGAAAGAAAGGCAGGGAATGAGAAGAGCAAATGACTGGCAACAGACTGGTAAGAAGATGAGAAAGACAGCTGAGGAGAGGTCCTCACAAAGGACTCTTTACAAAGCACTCAGTAAGAAACTGCTCCTGGCTTTACTCGAATCCCTAAAGCTCACAGATCAGAGTTCCTATGGGAGGAAACACAACTATCAGGGAGATGGGCTTTCCCTCATATTACAGCTTCTGGGGGGGGGAAAAAAGCAAACTATTTCCAGTTCCTGTGTCTTAATAAATGTAGTTAAAGAACCATGGTATTTTAAACCTTCTATACACTCTTGCATGTTATCTGACTGCAGCTTTCTATTTCTTGCTAAAATAATGCCTACGGAGCTTCCTGTTATTAGAAGCTTATTGAATGCTTCTGCAAGACTTGCCACTTATTTGGTAATTTTACTTTGGTTTTGAGTGCTTGGAGAAACACCTCAGAGAACTTATATACTAACCAAGCACTACAGATTATTAAATAGTAACCAAGAACCATACAGGTTTCTCCATCTGCTTGAAGAGCTATTTGATTATCCCCATTCTAAAGCAATAAACATTTTATGTCACTGTCCCAAGAACATAATTCTTGCTTTTTTGTTAAATAAAACCCTCCCTCTAAACTGAAAGACTTACTTTCACTGCACACTACTGCTCTAGATTCAGTCCTTCTAACTCTGTTTCAGGTGAGGTATCTGCAGTAGGTCCTTTCCTCCAAGCTTTGTTTGTTCAGCATTTTTCACCAAGAGATCTAAACCACTTTAACATCCCCAACTGTTTACCCAAGACAAAAACTTAGGCAATCTGATTCCATTCCTGCCCCTATTGTCCCACTTCTGTCTGTAATTTTGTTAGCTTTCTCCAGTGGATCTGTCTGATATAGAAAAAACCAAGCTAACAAAGCAATTATGAACTTGAAGATAATGCCAGTAAGATTTTGAACTTTGAAAGCATTTCCAATAGCTGCTCATTTTGACTGCAAAACATCTCCCAAAGGAAATAGGCACAAATACAGACAAAAAATTAATCAGAAAACACTCTTAAAAACTTAACAGCAAATGTCTACCACAAAACTTGATTTTATGTTTTCAGCTTCTTGAGAAACTTTCCTGTAGCTTGTTCTTAAAGGCTACAGTTACTCACATTAGTTTCATTGTTATGAATATTAAAGAAGTCTCACAGGAAATTATAGGAATGGGATTCAGTCAGGTTTCCTGCCTGTTAATCACCATGGAGTGGCACCTTCCTGATACTGTCTGCTGAAACAGTGGCAACTTGTCTTTCGAAAGTTACATTAAAATGGAATAGTAAAAGACAACAGTGGTATTTGGTGTTTAGTATAGTAGTAGATTCATTTGTCTAAAGAGACAAACCGCAAAAAGCATAGGACTATATTTTGTTTTTTAAAAAACATGCATTTGAAAACCTGTGGTTGCGTGCATTAGTTTGTACAAACAAAATTTTGGAAAAGACAGGCAATTTCAGAATTGCTTCTGAACGTTTCTATAAAAACTAACTGTCTTGGGTTATGGAACCAAAAAATGTGTATTCTATTTCATCTGTTGAAAGCAGTTTGGGAAATGTAGGTCTTTTTTGTCTCTTGTAACTATGGGGGGAGGGGCGTGGATGCTTTCTGATAATGGCCCAGCTGTTAAAACCTGGTGGAGTAGTGTTCCTTATCTCTTTCCTTGCTCATTCCCCCCCACCACGGGGATATTGGCTGATAATGGCCCATTAGGGCTCCCCAAGCACATGACACATTCCATCATCCCAGTGTGAGAT